>JAAAKQ030002767.1:0-18864 GCA_010016005.3 Zanna intricata | reverse complement strand
AAACCCAACCACCAAAGAACACCGGTATCCACGATCTAGTATTCAAATCCGTATAAAAATTTTTATCTTTACTATCAGTAAATCATCTGCGAAAAATTTTTGTTCCATTTTTCTAAAAATAGTTTCATCAGAAAATAAAAATATAATAATAATCTTTTGATTTTCTTTATATTTAAAATAAAAGTAGAATTAATCTATCTGCTTTCACTTGAAGCAGAAAATTAACAGTTTACAAACAAAAAGGATAACGTTATTTCCCTTTTTTAATTTTTTTATATTTTGTATGAGATGTACTAGAAAAAAATTAAATTTGTTTATTCCTGAGTTAAGGATTGTGCTGTATTAATTGAATAATATTTTATTTTTTAGTATAGGTTGTTGCACAAAGCGTTCAATAAAACAAGAATCCGTTGGATAAGATTCTCTTGATTATAAATTGTAAAATATAGTGGAAAAATTTCGCTGTTAGTAACACTTCCGTTTTGAAATTTGTTTTCATACTCATGTTTATATACCCGAAAATTCACATAAAGAAATTATAAATGAAAATAATTGTTTTATTAATTCGTTTGAAAGTTGAATTGTACCTTAAAATTATGCAGTACAAAAGATACAAACCGCGTTCAGAGTAAATTTAATTATGACAAATTAATAGATTGTTACGTGATGAATGAAATTAATTGTAACCATATCTCTTTGATTTGAATCTAATTTAGATATAGTAGTTGTTTCTAAATTAACAATTATTATTATGGTATATACAAAATTATTGTCATCGTTAAATTATTATTATAATTATTGTACGTGTACATACACTATAAATATAAACCGTCTGCGTTATTCCTATTATAATTTTATTGATATTTTTAGGCGTTTTAACAAAATCCTACACTATAATTGAAGTGTATAGAAATATTTTGCTGTATTTAAAAAAATATATATTATTCGTTTTTATTTGCATTGATCTATATATATATATATATATTATATCTATATACATATTTTTATTTTTTTCTCTTAGGAGTTAAACGGACATTGACTGCTATGGATATTAGCGCTCGTTACATTCTTTAAAATTTGATGTTAAATCACCGGAAGGCTCGTCATATGTTAGGATGTAAAGGGCTCTAACATTTCTTTAAAAACAATAAACACAACACAAAAACGTTACGAACAGATATATTTAATTCAAGAACACTTACAGGGTATAAAGGGGCCCTGATATTTAAAAGGAAAAAATAAAGTTACAACATTCAATATATTAACAATACCAAGATATTAAATTTCTATATTCATAAAATTCGACTTCTTTATTTGTAATTACAGCTTTCGTATAGTTATACACTAGTTAATAGTCTATGGCGTGCAGATAAGCAACTATCTTTTCTTCATTTCCATTCTCCAAATCTAGAAGCAATTTCATTTACTAAAACAAGCCTCTTTCTGAGGTCCTCATATATGGTGCACTCTACCATTAGATGCTTGACTATAAGTGGTTTTGGCAAATACCACACATTGGCCTATCTTTGCCGGTTAAATATGAATTTGTTATTCGCGTGTGACCGATTCTAAGTCTACTCACCGTCACTTGTTCACGGCAAGTCATTTTCATCACCCTTCCATTTGTATCGAGAAGATTTAACGGCATTTAATTTAGTATCCAATCCTCTCCATTTATTACTCCAGTAAGTTAAAATTATATTTGTTAGACAATCCTTTATATCAGGCACTCGTACAGGAATTGCATCCAAGTTGTCGCAGACTATTGCCATTCTGGCAGCTTCGTTTGCACTTTCATTTCCTGTAATACCACTATGCCCAGGAGTCCATAAAAATACGCATCGCTGTCCTAGTCTATTTAAAACATAAAATAGAGAGGATGTTAGCGATCAGGACCTCCTTAATATTCTTGTTCCGAATTTCAGTAAGTGCGCTCAACGAGTCGGAACATACAAGTACTCTCTCTTCGCAGAAATATTCACAATAGCGAAGAGCATGCTGCTGTATGGGAGTAAGTTCTGCCGTGTAAACGCTTGACATATCTGGTAGCTTCCAAAAATAGGCTTCTCCATTTACATATATGGATCATCCAACACCGTTTTCGGTTTTATCATGACTATAATATAGTTATCGCCAACTATATAATTATACTATTCCTTCTGTAAGTAAAAATAATCTGAATACATAAGTATATTCAGATTACTGCAATAAAATTGCGTATTATGAAGAAACTGCAATTACTTTAACAGTAAAATTAAATATGACTGGAAAACAAAAGAAAGTGATAGGGAGGGTCATTTTCGCTTTGATCCACTGGTCAGCCAGTTTCATCTAAACATACTTTTTTTCAGCGTACTAGTCGAACGAAAAATTTCAACAAGTCAAAAAAATACATTTTCTTCTTCTTACAATTTCGCTCACATATGCAAGTCATTTTTTTATCTCATTTAGTTTAAATAAATTACTATATCCTTTTAAATTTAACCTTTATCACCTGAATAATTTTTCAAACTATCTCAGTTTTTACGAATGAATATTTCTCCCTTCAAAGCCGTCTTAACTAATAAGTTTTTGTGACATCAAATCCACTATTGTGATAAAGATATAGTAGGATATTAAATTTCCTTGATTATTATTTATTTTAAAATATCTCTTACTACAGCTTATGTGATTTACATTTATTTTAATAAATTGATTGAATAAGGGTCTAATTAAATATTATTAGTATAAAAAATCTATCTTACCTTAATCTATCTTATATTATATTAGAATATTATTCGAAAATCCTTATTTTCCATTAATAAAAATTATAGTATCTCATTTCAGAAAAAAACTGACAAAACGAAAACGAAATCTCATAAAATTTTCAACTAATTTTTTTTTTATATTTTGTTTAATTTTTTAGGATTTTACTTCTTCTGGTGGAAAATTCCTTTGTAATAGATGTAACTTACTGTAGGATAACGTCATCATAAATAATAACAATGAAAAGATTAAACCTTCACCTCGGTTGAACGGCCACATAAAATAATAACTTTTCCTCGCTTTTAGTTTTCTAACTTTTCTTAGATGCTTACACGTGTACAACCTATTTTTCATACATAGTTTAATTGACAGCTTAAGAATTTTTTTTTGTAGATTTTCATTTGATTTATGTATTATTATTTATTTTTTTTTTTTTTTGAATGAAATACATATAAAAATTGAACAAAAAAATTTTTCCAGTCAGTGAATTGCTTATTTATTCAGGATTAACAATTTTGTCAATAATAAACTTATGTTTATTTTTAAATATTGGCATCTACAGTATAAAGTAATGTAACTATAAAATATAACTTAATCTCAATTTAAATTTTCATAAATAACATTTTAAGTGTGTGTTGTTATACTTGAAAACCTTCTAGTTACTTTTGCTAAAATTAAACTTATTAGTCGTATTTGTTATATGCAAGTAAACGAAAACTACCCTAATTTCAATATATTTTTTAAATTAAATTGTACATGATTCTTTGTTTTGATGATCACATGTGTATAAAATTATTTAGTACTTTTGTTATTTATTAATTATTATTAACATTTTATTTTAATTGTCGCAAATTTTATGTAATAATTTGAAGAAAAAATTAATATTTTTGTGCAATTCAATATAGAATTAAACATAAGTTTTTAGCTTGTTATCTTAATATATATTATTTTTTAATTTGTAATCAAATATGTAAGTGATATTTCTCTTCTTTTTTTTTCTCTGTCATTTGACGGGTTAGACGCAACTGTCCAAGGTTCCCTCTTTATTGCCAGTCGTTTCTTTCGGTATACGTCCTATATCCCTAAAAATTTGTTTTACATATTCCAACCGTTGCCGGCCTGAACAATTTTCCCCTTCTACCTGTACCTCCAATATCAAGGCGACTATTCCAGGATGCCTTAATATGTGGCCTATAAGTCTGTCTCTTCTTTTAACTACATCTTTCCAAATGCTTCTTTTTTCATCGATTTGCCTCAACACCTCTTCATATTTCAGTTTATCCACCCATCTGATTTTTAACATTCTCCTGTAACACCACATTTCAAAAGCCTCTAATCTTTTCTTTTCAGGTACTCCGATCGTTCAAGTTTCACTTCCATATAATTCTACGCTCCAAACATATACTTTCAGAAATATTTTCCTGACGTTTAAATTAATTATTGATGTAAGCAAATTACAATTCAAACTGAAAGCTCGTTTTGTCTGTGCTATTCGGCATCTTATATCGCTCCTGCTTCGTCTCCATCTTTAGTAATTCTACTTCCCAAATAACAAAATTCTTCTATCTCAGTAATCTTTTCTCTTCTTATTTTTATATTCAGTGATCTATCTACATTATTTCCTTCTAAATTTCATTACTTACGTGTTGGCTCTTGTTTATTTTCATGCGATAGTTGTTGAGTAGGACAACAACTATCGCATTAAAAGATACACATTTTTTTTTTTATAATGCTAAAAATCCTATAATTCTGGTGTGTTAAATTTTAATTTCATTTCAAGTTCTGTTGGAACTATGAAAAATGAAACATTAATATATCCTGTTTTAACCGATTTTTTTTACGTCTCCAACATCTTTAAGAACTTAAATACAAATAAAAAGTGTTAAACATAATTACTATTGTTACATCAGTTAATAATTTTGTAATATTACTCCAGAGGTCAATTTTAATTTTGGTATGTGCCAATAAACATTAGTGAAAAAACAAATTTTCAATTTCTACAAAAGCTATTGTAGAAAAAAAATTTCGGCTACATCAAAATGAAACATTAACATTTTACATTTATAATAAGTAATATACTATCCAATATACATAAATATTATATAAAATTTATTTTAAATATTTGAAAAAAAACAAATAACAAATAAAACAATGTCTTCAATAAAATGTAACTGAACAAGTAATACCGAAAAGAAAGGTCTTAATAAGGTAAAAAGCCCGATTTTTTTCTATCAAGGGCATCGTAAGATATAACTCTTTCTTTTCTTTCGTGACGAATATGAAAGATGATACGATCTTGAAAAAATATTCTTGCACGCAATATATGTATGTTTTATAGGATTTATAGGTCATGTGTTCAGGTCAAGAAAAAATATACATCAATTTTGTTTCCTTTATGTTTGTTTAACTAACTGTAATATCAATTATAGCGATGTATTAAATATAAAAATGCCGCAAAATACATTATTCTTCAATAAATTGTATCGACTATACGAAAATTTTAATGTTTTTGGTTTGGTCAGTCATTACGTTTTTACAGTAACGGTTACATAGAACTGTATCTACAGTACTTTGAGAGTTATAACAAATCCTTGTAAAGATATATACTTTTATACGGATCTTGGATACCGGTGTTCTTTGGTGGTATCCAAAGAACCACACTTCTCAGGAGTTAATAGTTGTATAGTTAATAAGGAATCATAAAAAATAATAAATTAAAATAGTTTTAAAAAATGAATTTATAGCTAAAACTAGGTAGAAAAATATTAATTTTTATTATTCAGGTGAAGATTTAAAATATGTATAAAATGTTTTTTAAAAATAAATTTCTACTTAACTATCAGTTTATCATTTTGCATTCACACATAGGCATATGCTTTTTTATCTGGTATCGATATATTATTCGCAAAATTCATAAAATGATTCATAAATAATTTGGAGAATATAACAAATGTCTAACTTTAAGATAACAAAGATAACAAATTGGAAACATATGGACAGAAACAACATATTGGATATTTCACAGAAAGGAAAATAATACTTCAAGAAATTACAACTTTCACCTTACCGATACTACGTCTAGAATATCGATCTTTATTTTCGGTAATACGAAAGATAATACTATAATTGTTAAAAAGATCATTTAAATTTAATCATTAATATTTACTGATAAAGTTAACAAAATAACGGAATTTATAATAAGTAGGGAAAACCGAAATTAGTAATTGAAAGCATAGTGAAAGGGTAAAAGTTACATTATAGATGTATCAGAGAAATTTGTTACGGCCCAGCATTGTTAGGAGGTGGTTACAAGATTAATTTAATAGAAATGAGCATTTTTAAAAATGTATGTAGCAGAAAGGAGTTGGATTACCTATAGAGGGAGTTACTTTATTGACAGTTACTTGAGATCTCGCTCTCTGCGGAGCTGCATTTGGTCTCATGGAGATGGGAGTGTGGTGATGAAGCACGGTGACTCCTTTCCCGCTATGACTAGGTTGGGTTGTACACACAGACACGAAGGAGTCTGGGGAACGGACAGCAGAGCCGCCGTTCGCCATAGCCGTGGGTTGGGTGGTGGTGATGATGTACGGGGACTCCTATCCCCGTGACGTGAACACACACACGTACATGTACACTTACACATCCATGAACACTGGTTTGAATGTTTTGAGTGAGTGGTTTGTATACATGACTGAATGGGTGCTCTTCCTTTTGTTTCTTTTGTTCCAGATATCACGGGTGAGAAGATGGCAGGTTTCCGAAGTTGTCGGACAATCCCCCCGAGACTGCGGTATGCTTAATTGCGGGTCCGGTCTCGGGGCGGAGAAGAGCGGTGAGAAAGGTTTAGTCAGTATGAGGCAGGTTATATACGTCTAAGAACATCTTGGCAGAGCCTTTAGCCTGTTAGCTAGCCCGGAACGTAGAGCGGTCCCGGTCCGAGCCCGACACTACCCCGCAAAGACACCCGCGGAGCGTGCGTAAATGGCATTCCTTCATCATCGTCAAAAAAAAAAAATTACTTAAAACCTCTTAATTTTAAATGAAAAGAAGGTATAGATAAATCAGTAGCTAACAATCATAGAATTAGTCAAAACAAAATTTTATTAAAAATTCTTAAAGTATTATTAAGAATTATATTCGGAAGTTTTTTTAATCATAAGTTTTAAGGGTATTTCTTTCTTCTAAAGTTTTTTGATAAGTGAGGATGCAACTCTAGTTCAAAATTCATACATTTTTATCTTTTCTGAGATAAGGTTATTTCTCCGATCTGTAGAAAAGTCTTCTAGAAAGTGGGAAACCGCCTGAGTTTGATGTTTAAATTATTATATTATAATATAAAATATTATAATTATTATTATTTGTATATATTTAAGCTAATTTCCATTTTTATTCGTTTTTATTTGATTTGGATTACCTAAAAAACGTTTTTTGTTGGGTGTTAGTGTTTTTTTTACTTGTAAAGTTTACAAAAAGTAATTCCACCAAATACAGTTTCCTAAATAAAATGTATTTGTTTGATATTTTGTACCAATTATCTCCCTTTTATCATTTGTTCATTTTGTTACATTATTATTGTCAGTACCTGTTTAAGATTATTGTATAACAATTGAAAATTATTACCTAGTTTTCATTTTAGTGAAATTTCTATAAATTATTTTTGAGTATTTTATTTAGTTTTCAAATAATGCCAAAATTTTACAATTTCAATAGACTTCTTATCTTAAATTTCCCGGCTACAATGATACATGCTACTGTAGCAGCTATAGGTACGGTAAAGTATATAAATCGGTAAAAACAAATCTACAAAAATTGGTCAGTTTGTTGTCAGACGGATGTTTCTGCATATTTACGTGTGTATGATGGCCTGTATTTAGCCCTATAACTCTGAACCTTGTTGAGAAATCTTCGTCAAATTTGATAGACTGGTCAAGAATTTGATGGGAAACAATTTCTAAAATTTTTGTAAGAAACAGGAAATATCGGGTGAAAATATTTTAACCGAAGTAAAATCTAATTTTTTTATAAACATTTAGCAAAAAAAAAATTTATTGAGATACTGATTACGAAAACTTTACTTAATATTCATCCCTCTCCCAAAAAAATGACATATAGTTTCCTTAGTTCAGAAAAGGAGTTAACAGGAAGTTTTTGCAAATATATTTTCCACATCAATAAACCGGGATGAGCAGAGTTAACTGCACGCAATTTTAAATTAATAGGGTTTCATCCCACATGCTAAGAGCGTGCGATTAGGATATGTAGTCAGGAAGAAAAAGACTCAGCTTAAATTTAAGATCAGGAGATTTACTGGTTGCTAGGCAGGGGTTTAGTTTGAGGTTCAAGATTGAGGTTTGGGGGTAGGTAGCAACTGTCATTATCTAACAAGTCGGTGTTGTACTCAGCAGACGAGAAACCGATATGGACCTGTGGAATCCAACTTTAGGGTACGAAAAGTGAAAGTAACAACGATACCAAAAAATATTATTGAGAAATATAACAGAAGCTACGTGGTTTGTGTGATTAGGCGCCAAAATCGGCTTCATATGTTAGATCTGTAAGTTCTCCAAGATTGAGGTTAATGAGATAACCGAGGGTTGTGCATCGTCAAACTCTTTTATTCCATTTCGCCACTTACCATTTTTTGGTTTTTCATTTGTTTCACTGCTTCTTTGTTTGATTAATTATTCTTTGTATGATTGATTACATTATTTTTAAGTATTTTAGCCACTTACGTTTATTGTTTTTTTTTTCAGTTGTTTCTCTGCTTCTTTGTTTGATTAATTATTCTTTGTGTGATTAATAACACTATTTTTAGTTGTTTTCTTTGCTTTTGTTGTTCAAAATTTCATAAATCTTCGTTGGATTAAAATTTGTATGTAATTATTTTCTTTTATTACATATTTACATATAATGATGCATAAGATTATTGTATAAGCTATCCATACATATACAGTTCTTTGAGGAATTTAAATGGGAACCCCTCTGTGTCATTGTTTATTTTTCTATACAGATTTACTTGTGGTTCAAGTAAATTGTACCCGGATTGTAAATTTAAACAGTGCGGCAAAAAAATATAAACATAAACGCAATAAAAATTGTTTTCCCATCCCATTCCAAACTAACAAAAATTAGTTTTTTAATTTTTAAAAATTTAAAAAAAATTATTTTAAATTTTAGCCCATCTGGCTAACCAACCGTAGCATTTAAAATGTACAAATATTTTTTTTTTTGTTTTATTTCTTCTTAAAATTTAAGAAAAATTGTTTACCCATTTCCTAGAAAATTATTACTTTCTTTATTTAAAATTATGACTGTATCATTGTATTGCTTTATAATTTTAAATAACTTTATTTTTAGAATTATTATCACCACACCACTTAGGATTATTAAAAATAAGTTTAATGAATTGCCTCCACTTGTGCATGGTAGCCCCCAAAATGAAAAAAAAGTTTAATGTGAAAAAAATTCTTAATTTTCTGTTATTACTGTTCATTAGAAATAATTTTTTTTATCACTAAGAAACAAATAGAGATGAAAATGATTGTATTAACAAAAATGTCTGGCGTCAGAAAGTTTTGTAAAATTTTACAAATCAAAACATTTCCTGTTAAAGATTTTGCAGAAAACTGCTATGATTATCAGTAAGATTACTTATAACAATTGAAAACTCTTTTATTTGTTTTTAAACATGAAAAGAATGGATATGTTAATTAAAATCTAAAATTATTTCAAAACAAAGTCGGATTTCAAGAGAAGAATTTTTCTGTTAAAACTGCTAAATAAACTATATTGTGGATAGAAAACTGCACATACTTTTTATTATTAAATAAAACTATTCAATCATATTATAAACGTACGTATTTATTAATCAATTAATACCAAAAGAAACTGCTTTCTAATTAATTAAAATTCTCGATTAAATTTTCACTTTACCCGATGAGTATTTTAAAACTTTTTTTAACTTTGTTTTCATTTCCAAACCTGCTTGTATTCCATTAGTACTGACATGTCCGCTTAATGACTTGGTACGAAATTAAAGGTAAACAAAAGCACTGTTATGTTGACTACCGTAAGGGACGTGCATTAGAGATACGTTGTCCAGTTTGGCAAAGAGAATGTCACAGTCGCATTCGATGTTGTATGATGGATTGCGCTCGAGGGAGTTTGTTTATAGAAAGATGTTTCTTCACTAATACAGGCTGCAATAGTTTTTTTTTTTTTTAGTATTTCAATAAATTAACATTCTATTACATGATTATGTTCTATACTTTGTTAATACGTAGATATGTAATGTGAATTCTTCATTGTAAATACGATTAACGTTCATGTATTTTAAACGAAACTCACAATATTTTTATGTTCTCTCCAGCCATAACCTCGTGATAGATTAATAATTTTTTTTTTTTAGATAGTAAAACCTGCTAGAGGTTAATTATTGTTAATTTTATTAGCCTAAAGGATAAATATCCTTTTGTTTGTAATGTATTTTCCAGATGATGAGTAAGATTTAAATGACAATAATTTTACATAAATTTATATACATTGACAGACATTAAAATAATTAATTACTTCATTAATTAAAACAAATAATAATAATTATATTATACAAAATAGTCATTTTGAAATTTTATTTTTATTTATTAAAGAATTTTCAGAAGATTATTTTGATATGATTTCAATTTTATTGAGGTATCTAGACATGAATGCACTGATAATTTAAATAATTTTATTATAATAATATTTCTGGAAGGAAACATCTCAATTGGAGCTATCATTTTTATTTTAATTAATTTTTAAAATCATATACAAACATAAAAGTTATTCCACCCATTAATTTACCGCATGATCAAATATCTCGAAGGGTTCGATTAAGAAAGTTTGCCCAGTAAAAAAATTTACACTGAGAAAGTTGGAATTTAAGAAAAAGATTCTTTGGGTTGTTGCTAGTAACACTATCATTTATAACATCAAACGCCTAACGTTGTTCTGGTACCTGTTTAGGTAGATTATTACTTACAAATTCTTTCTGTTGATCGAAGTCGAAAGATTATCTTTACATTGTCTTAACGTTGTATCATAAGCATTAATAGCTTCTTGATTATCACGTGTTGGTATTGATAAACCGAAATTATAAGTATTTCTCACTTAACGTAACGAAAATACCTTCAATCTCAATATCTATATTCAATATTTCACCTGAACTTGTAATCTCAACCTTATTGGTATGACATCGAATTTGATATAAAATATATTTACAAAAATCTTTTTTTGAACCTTTTTTAAATACATCCGGTTGAACAGGACGATAAAAACTAATATAATTGCAAATATTTCTCTCAATTTAGGACGACTGACAGATAGAAGTATCAGCAGCATGTCTTTCCGTGATAACCATTTTCCAATAAAACAAGAGCAGCGAAAGGACCTTTATATGTTTGGTGCAGCACATCAATAGTTTTCAAGTAATCAAAACATGTAGTCTTTTAACATTATGCATTAAAATATGCAGATGAAAGCATTCACTTTGGTTTGGATGAATTGTACATACTCTATCTACTCAGGCGCAAACATAGGTTTTCCAGGAAATCCTTCGATATCAGTTCCGCAATTTTTTCTGCTTTACTTGTTATTATTATAGGTACAGTATCTAGGAATTTCAGGATATATATATATATATATATAAGTGTTCTGTGGCGAAATCATTGGAGTGACAAAGTTCCAAAAAAGGAATTTTTTTTTCTCTGCCCCCTGGGTCGGACCTGCACTCAAGTTTCGCACAACCCAGGGGTTGTCTGCTGTTGCCTCTAACAGGCCTTCCCGCCTACCAGCTGTGACTAAGTTCACGGGGTCTGGATCTTATGGCCTGCCTCTAACTTCAGGGGTAAGGTGAACCGGATCCGGTTATACCGTTCTCGGGCCCACACCCTCCCCCGGGTCTCGGTCTTACTTTTTCCCAATTGCCCACTCAAATTGGGGATACCCATACAAGTATAGGTACCCTCCACCAGTTCGGGTCTTTTCCGTAAGTTTTTTATATATATATATATTTTTTTTATTCCCTTTTTTTATATTTATTACTTTTTTTTATAGATCCCTTATCCATTCGGAGTAATCTACTGCTTTGTTTTTTAGAATTGTTGTAATGAACTGATCCACTTTCATCCAGTGTTCAAGCATATATTGCATTGTGTTCTCCACAGTGAGTTATTCTAATCGAGCTTCTCTCTTCTAATGACTCCACTTCGGACACTGAAAGAATGTATGATGTGGTGAATCTAATTCAGTGCAAAATAGACAATTTTGAAAGGGTCTCTTCTTAAATTCATATAAGTACACACCAAACTCACCATTCCGGGAGAGGAACTGCATAAGGAAGAACTCCACGTCCCCGTGTTTTCTCTCCTTCATCATGGGTCATGATGATGGGGAGATGATGGGATCTCCATATCATGGTCTGAAATAAGGGATCAGTCTCCAAGTCCATTCTCCCAATCTAGATGTTATCCATAGTTTTTCTATTCATTTATTAGCATCTTATCGGTTTGCTCTTTTGGATATACTCATACCTAAAAGAAAAGCGCAAGGAATCGTTGCAGATTTTATTCAGTGAAATAAATACGTTGATAGTTTTCTAAGTGAACAATAGTGGGATAACCTAAATGTGTTGGAAAGTCAAGAAATCGCCAATCGGCCTCAGATGTAAAGATATATCTATCATTTATATACACATGCAATTCATCTCTTTGATATTCAACCGAAACAGTGGCTTGATCTGAACCTTTTGTAATATACTTTCAGATATATCGAATTGCTTGCACGGAGTTGCAAAAATCAAAATTAATGTGGGCATTAAAGCAACATGATAATAGTGGACAGAGAAGGACAATCCATTTATCAATATTAATTATGTTAGATTGCATGTTTATAGTTGTCGTCTGACCTCTTTCCTCCCTGGACATCTCCTATATAAGTCGGATAACCGTCATCTACAGTTTGAATGTTGCAAATGTACATTGAAGGGTACTTTTATGAACAATTTCCATTTACCTTGCACGGTGATGACCTACAACCCTTACAAAGTGATGACCCATGTGGTTGTGTGATCAGCACATGGTGGGTGACGGAAATTTTTTACCAGTAAATTGTTCGTTTTATATTTTTGGCCATTCAGGATCGCACGTAAAATTTATAAATAAATATCTGGATGCCCACATTCACGCACGTATATCATAACTTCTTGAAATTTATCATCCGTACACCGTTTTGAACTAGTAAAACATGAGGGAAGTATGACACTTAGATCCATATTGTTAGCATTAACATTGGTCTCTTGTTGCACAATATTTTTAAGATGTATGTAATCGTCAGCACGTAATTTTTTTTTTGGCAGCTTTCAATGATCATTTTGCCCAACATGTCAACACAATATTCATTAAGTAAGTTTCTGTTAAAATGTAAAAAATTGTGAATGTTATCTCGACCTTCAACCCCAACTCAATGAGACCTAATTAAAATTTTTAGCTGCGTTGATAGTGATAGATATGAACATGTATGTATAAATTTGTACAAACATGAAAAATTTAGAGGTTCTAACTTGATATGTATGTGTTCTTGTAATTTGGTTAACTTTCATATTAGCTGTGAGAGCGTCTTGTTCAAACATGCATATGATACGTTTGAAAATGCACTCAGCAGTATAAAAGAGGCATAAGTGATTGCAGAATGTCAATTTTATTTCAAATGCGAAGTGTGCGTCTGCCGCCTTTATTTAAGTTTTTAACGCGTATTGTCATTGAAAATAACAATAATTGAGGTTTTTGCTTTTTATTGGGCAGTCAAACGGTGTAAATTTTTTTTCAGTTAGATTCATATGCAAAGTGAATCATAAATCCGTGAAAAAAATTAAACGACCTATCTCTATCCAATGAGTGAGTGAATCAATTGTCTTTTGAGTCTTTTCTTTAATTTATATTAGGTTTTAGTTTTATTTTTTTCAGTTAAGTATATGGGTATAACTTGTAAAATGTTGTTTCAAAAAACGTTCACGATGAATACATAATACGATAATCCTGATTAAAAAATGAGGAAAGGCAATTAAAGAAAAAACCTAACAAATACAAAGCATGAGGTAATGTTGGAATTAATAAAAATATTACCTTTAATTTAATTACCTCATAATTTTCACGAATTTTCTGATGAAAAAAGTTTTAAATATTAAAATTGCTTAAGCCTTTATCTATATGCCTTTATATATGTTATGAGTATAAAAATCCAAATTTTAATAAATGATAAAAAATTTATAAAAGCAATTTCGTGTCGTCTACGGAACATGTAATTTTTCGATATAAAAATTTCATTGAACTTACATGTAAATTTGATATACAATTTTAGGACGGAAGGTTCTGTTCTACATTTTTTTTTTTTAATTTATAATCGATCAGTTGCACTGTGACCCAATGCTTGGTTGTGCGCATATAAAAAGATAAAAAAATACATACAGATTGAATTGAAAAAAATTATCACTTAGACTTAATTAAAAAGTTATCGGGTTAAAACATTCCGTAATTTTTTTTTTCTTTTTAGAAAAATATCGTTCCATGTATGTATTTTTCAATACTTGACATTGAATGGTATGATATTTTAATGAAATAAAAAAATCAATTTTACATAATAGTTTATTTTTATTTTTTCTGTCGTTAGAATAATTTACATACAAAAAAATATATCATAAATAACAAGTGTATTAATTAATACATTAATCGCCATCATTATTTCATTATATCTATTGTCAATATATTTAGTGCCTACTGTATTCAATGATATTGAACAATTTCATGGTTAAAATTGTGAATGAAAACTATTCTAAAATATATACTCCTTTATCTTTGTTTTTGTTTAGGCTTCTAGATTGTTCTATATGTAGAGATCTGAGTAAATATGTGATATAACTGTTGTTCTAGACTGTATCCAATCCCTACAGTTCTGTTTGTCTTCAAAACATTGTGTCGTATGCCACATACTATTCCGGTATCGACTGTAATCAAGCGAGTAAGTATATGCGCGTGTGTCTGTGCTTTAGTAATTCATACAACCTACTTCTTAAAAAAGAAATCTTTGTTTTTCCAGTTACAATATACTCGTATATGTGTTATTCATTTCTTTGTTATGTGTATTCAAAAAACCAAAATAATATTAAAATATTTTTTTTTTTTTTTAAATGAACAGTTTAGATTAATTTATTTATATACTTAGATCTTTGAAAATTATTTTTTTATAATTTTATTCATTAAACAAATTCAAAGCAAGGTTTTATAACGCTAATCTTTTCTTTTTTTTATTATCCAATCAAATTAGACCCACAATCTTGATTCAATGTATAGATACGTGAAAGAAATCAAAGAATTATAATTATAGTTTTAAAATACGTGTATAAATAAATGAAATCTTAAAATAAAAAAAAATAGGTATTCTTTTGGAATTTTCCCCCAAAAATTTTTCAATCTATTTAAATATTATACATTACCACGCAAAATTATGATGGAGAAACATGATATTTTTGAAAAAAAAAACCAAAAACTATAAAATTTTCAATAATTTTTTTTAAAGGATTTTTCCAGTTAAATTTTAGTGTAGATTTACATTTTGAGTATATTTATACAGATTCGCGAAGAAAAAAATTGAAAATTTTGAGGGGAAAATTCCAAATGAATACAAAAAAAAAACAAAAACAATGACTGTTACAAAAACAATTAAGTTCGATTATTGATTACAATCTGAACTATCGGATTTAAATGATAATTAAATTAAATTAATTTATGTAATTAAGTGTTATTACGTTAGAGTAAATAATTAATTTAATTTAAATAAACAAAGCAGTTGTGAAAGAAGAGGAAATCTGTGATAATATTTTACCGCAGGGTTCTCGTGATCAGAACTGGCTACAAAAATTTAATGTTTATTAAAAAGTCTTTTTAAAATTTTTGATTTCTTTCCTACTTATCAGATACTTTGCATTATTTTTAGCATTACATAAAACAGTTTTGTAAATTACTCATAAAAATAATTGCGGTTTTTTTTAAATTTATTTCAGTATACTATAATTTTTACTATTGTAGATTGTAGACTCAAATAATACATATTTTCACTAATAACGAGCGTTTTATGTCAGGATTTCTAACAACAATGAGAAGTAATATATTTCCCATTTACCTTCTCATTAAATCAAATATGTTATTGTATAACAGATTTTCAAGTCCATCTAAATGTGGAAGGTATTGAGTTCTACTAGTTACACCTTTACTCTGTTCACCACAGGAGATTATTGTAGGCCTATACTAAATATCATTAATATAAAATAAATCTACTATAACTAGTGTCTCTTTTATCTCAAATGATTTATATACGTTATAGTCATGAGAAAGACTACGAGAAGCGGTTTGAAGCCACAAATTAATATATTCCTTCTGTTATGAAACAGAACGTTGTGTACATTGCTTCAGCTCAGTACAAGTCAAATATTTCCTTAGAGACAACATATGCCATATATATACAAGGATATCAGATACAATAACTTCCTTTATGAATTGAATAAAATATATATATATATATATATATATATATATATATATTTATTTGTAATTCAACAGAAAAGTTTTTATTATTAAGATGTTTTGATTATATTTTTAATCGCAAAATTTTAATGTAAATGAAGGAAAGAATATACTGTTCTATCTGACCTAAAGAAGAAATATATTATTTGATTATTAATAGTCTTTAGTGTAGCTACTACTTAGGAATCGCTAACTCATTTATACATTTATCATACACTTCTTTGGAGTTAAAATTATTAGTTAAGGCTTGTTAGTTTTCAAAAAATTCAAAAATAGTATATTGGTTTTAGAGATTTTTATGGTCTTTTCATTTCGGCAAAACTTTTCCTTTCTGGAGTTAGAAATATCTCCTCATAATCTTAAATTATAAAGTAAGAAAATGTTTACAAATGATTTGGAAAATATTTATTTCAAATTATTTATATAATTTATATTATATAATTTCAGTTATTGGAAAAGTATCATTAATAGATACTGATAAGATACAATTCTCAAGAAAGTAAGTAAAAAATATTAATTGATAAGCAAACATACGTTTTGAAAAACCATAAAATAGGTAATAACTCATTTTCTCCGTAAACCCTCGACGTTAAAGCTGTCTCTTATACTGCGCGATTTGTAAAAAAATAGTTGGTGATAAGTTTATCATCTTCATTTAATACACTGTGACGCTTCACAAAGAAAACCGAGTTTTACAGGGAAGACTACCGCTAAGAAATCTATTTTATAATCCAACTAAGTTCAGTAGATTTAATAGAAAGACCATTAAGAGTATGACAAAAAAGAAAAAAACTATCAAGTACAGGAAAAAAATCTTGCTTCCCCATAACAAAAAAAGTGATGATAGAAACTATATACAAAAATTCTTTTTGTCCTCAACATGCAGCAACGTTGCCGCCGTGGCTTTTCTAGGAAATTAACCACTGTCCTCGAAATAAGTAAAACTAAAGACCCAATGTTATAAATCACTAACCGTATGAAGAGAGGTATTTTTCGTTTCGCCGGCCTTTGTGGCACTAGCGGTAGCATTTCAGTCTAACATCTGGAGGTCCCGGGTTTGAATCCCGGTCAGGCATGGCATTTTTACACACGCTAAAAATCATTCATTTTATCCTCTGATTCCCGGAGATGGTTCCGGAGATTAAGAAAAAAATTGTTTCGTTCCGATAACCACGAAAAGAGCTGAACCAATCATAACCAAATATTAACTGTAACTGTCCTCTCCTTATGACCTCCCTTCCCGGAACGTTTATCATAGTTCAAACGCCCTACTATATGGATAATAAATAAAAAACTAATAAATAAATAGCCTAGAATTTCTTAATTACATAATGTTAGCGCGTTGGCTAAAACGCGCGAGGATACTAGCCGTGCGAGGATAATTTGTACATTAATTAAAATAAAAATACTCTGGTAACAAAGAAAAACTGTTTAATAAATTTAAATTTATATAAAAAAAAAGACTTGATAAAAAATAATTGTAAATTTTGAAAAAACAGTAACTATTCATGTTTGTAACCATAAGAATGAACAACATTAAGACTTCGTTAGTCTTAATATACAAAAAATAAACTTTTGTTCCATCTATCAGTGGAATATACAAAAATTCAGCGATTGCATTTTGATCATGAAAAACCATAAATATATGATACTTTAATTTAACAAGATCTAAAAACGAGAAGAGCTACATGTACATATAATACAACATAAAAAAAAATAATGTGTTTTAACTACAACAGTTATTTTTTAAATGAAAAACAAAAACTCACGTTACACTAAGTTAGTACCACTATAGCAGAGCCTGGCTGATCCAGAACGAAGTAGAAGACAATTAAGTTGAAGAATTAACGCCATTGAATATATAATATCATAGATCAAGACTTAAAACAAACAGCATATACAACACTTTATTAAATTGAATATGAACATTAACACCATTTAAAATTATTAAGGATTGTTAAAACTGAAGGAGCGTGAACAAATATAACTGATGGATCCATGAGTGGCCGAATAAAATACAAGACGGTTAAACTTGGAGCTGGAACGCTTGTGGTGCGGTCAATATAGAAACTTATTCAACTTGAAGAAAAATTAACAATTGAATGATTACTTACATAGCGAGCTGGTACCAAACAACATAAATAAACTTAAATAAATTTGAAGAAATTAACACACTTGTAGACATTATTGAGAATGAGAATTAAGAATGTGAATAAAGAAAGCTGCTGGCGAACCCAGCAGTCGACGAACCTCCCATCCTCTACGAAGTTGAACGTCGATTGAGAACCAAAGCGAAAGAAAAAAAATGAAAGCTCGTAACACGCGTAATATAGTGGGAGCGTGAGAACAGATGAAGGAGGGTCGTGGAAAATTACAGTGACAAAATTTGCTGGAATAGTTGCGAAATAGGATGTGTAACATTTTGTATGTAACAATAAGTAAGATTTCATAACACACCCATTGAAAAGCTTTTAACAGGGACAGGCAATAACCATAAAAAATAAAC
>JAAAKQ030002756.1:6870-17280 GCA_010016005.3 Zanna intricata | reverse complement strand
TTTATACTATGTTGTACAATATTTTTTATTTTCTCACTACTTTTTCCAGTTTTATGCAGGATTTTGAAGTATTAATAACTAATGAAGTAATAGTCAAAACCTAAAGCAGAAGTCAGAATTGTTTTATATCAGATTAATGATCTTCATCATTCATTCTGTTCTTGTGGTGAACCGAGTATAGAAATCATTTATAGGGTTGAATAGGAAGTGCATTCTAGCAGGTTTGGAATAGTAACGTGCAACTATACATTTGACTCTATGAAAAAAAGACAACGGGAAAACATTTTATTCTTCGCTTCTCTTCTCTAAAGTCGAATGTGAGATGTTATTCTTGAGAGTGTGTAATGGATATTGCGTGATAAGATCAATTAGACCAAGACTTAATTTTATTAAAAAAATTAAGCTGTGTAAAAAATTTCTAATCTTTGAATAAAATGTAAATATATATAATTTTTTTTTTTTAAGTATAATTTTACGACAGCAAGACTTATGAGAAAAGAAGGATGTATGATGTATGTCATAAATCGCTTACGTGAAGCATCTACTAGAATATATTAATACGTTTATAGTAAGCCTTCGCCAAAGTTATTATATGTTATGTTTGATTTAGAATCTTCTACGAGAAGGCACTTTACAATCCCAAACATAGAGTTCTGAAATTTGCATGGTATTGTTCAACATATTTTGTGTATCTTATCTTAATGCATGTTTTATATTTTAGTTTTTGTAAATTTTAGAGCCCTTTACACTCAATAAGTGTTACATGTGTGCGTTTTGGTTGATTTCTTATGTTATGTTTGTTGGTGTGTTATGTTGAAATCTAAGGAACCTACACATCATTACATCTGACAACCTTACTTGAGATTTAATTCCTCTTTTTTGAATAATGTGACTTAAGAAGTGAATGCCCATACCATACAAAAAAAACAGACCTGTACTGTGTCAATTTCTAAAAAGAAAAAAAAACAAAAAAGTCTTTTTGGTAATCTTTTAACATATTTATAATTTAACATAAAAAGTTCATATTGGTTGCATTACAGAGCAGATTTAACAATTTTTTTTATATTTTACATTTAATTTGAGAACACTTCAAGAAAAGTTAGAAATATGTTAAAATGAAGTATAAAGGAGGAAAAGGAATTTTATTTATTACTATCTGTAACAAGTTTGTATAAATGCGCATGCGCGTGAGTGCGTGTGCGCGCTATAATTGATGTGATGCAATATATCAGTTGCGTAATTAATTAATTATATTACATATATTTTATAATAGCCATTCACGTTATAAATAGTATGTATAAGAAGAACGGAGTTTAGTTAAGATTACTTTTACAGGAAATGACGTAACTAAAGACTGGTTGACAACGGAAGCTGCGTATCCAGGAAGAGTGTTATAATTGGATCGGCATGCATCGACTGATCGTACAATACATGTAAGAGTATGTCGGGTAAGATGCATGTATCTTTCTTTTATAATACTTGTAGTAATATGCTCCGTTATAAGACAAAATTACATGGTATAATTAGTTCGTAACTACAGGTAAATTATTTTTAACCGTGTATTTATAATTTATTTTAGGACTATATCAGATCTAGTCTTTTTTAAAAATTATTACAAAACGTCATACATACTAAATAGTATGAAAGTCATTTCATACTATTTATATATGAATAAAATATGAAATATAAAAAACAATCCAGTTATTATAAAAACTAAAAACAGCATCATAATGCTATCAGATATATATATATTTGACTGTTCACTCGATGCTATTACGACTGCTACGGTTCTGTAGAACATAGAATCCAATTAAGAGTTATTTTTAACTGAATTTGAAATAAATATTACTGGCTTAGTTTCATAAAAAGGATTTATAAAACTAACGGCAAAAAAAGAATCAAAATAAAAATTGTAATAGGTTGAATGGTGAATCATCGTCTTCTTATCAAACTCAGAATGTGGTAATAAAGTTTGTCATAAATATATTACATTCTATTATTGTTATTATAGATATAACCTATTCATATTTATTGCTTTAATATATATATATATATATTATTTTAGAATTCAAACCGTGTTCAATTACGTTAGTGTAAGAGTTTAGCCGTTTATTTTCATGGTCTGTCAAGCATATACTAACTACTGACTGTTAGTGTAAGCAAGCACTTTCATGCAATTAGTTATAACCAGGTCTATTAACATAAACTACTGGATGGGTTCATATAACCATTTATTAAGCATAATTCACATATTGGTTATTATTTCTAAGTATAAGAGGTATTAAAATTACAAACTGAGACCACCCGGGTTTAATATGGCCTACATAAGATATTTAACTTAAATGAATTCATATGTTTATTATTTAACTCTATTAATTTATACATCTAAACGAAAGGCTATACTGATTTTATTGTTAATTGTTTCTTTAAAAAATTATGATTTAGTTTACTACTTACGAAATACGATACTTTTAATAACAGTGAAGGTATATTGAACATTAGTCAAATATTTGTTCATATATAATTCAAATAAGTATTAAAAATAATAATTTTATTAATTTTTGTAATATTTTCTTTTCAAACAAAATAAAATTATATTCATAATTTATTTTTATTTTTTAACCATTAAACAGATTGTTTCCTGTATATAGATTGAGAAAATAATTGTAAAACTCATAGTCTTATTATTTAAGTTTCCCATTAAACCAAACGTTCGAACATATATCAAAAGAAAGAATCAGTGTTGCTATTATTCTAGTAAAATATAGAAAAAATCTTATAATGACACCACACGACTTCCTCGTACGCTTATTAAATTACATTTTCTAATTCTCGTATATACAGTACATTTTTTTTTTTTGAATGGAAAGTACATAAAATTTTATTTAATTAATTACTCCTGATCAGGAGTAATATATATATATATATATATATGTATTGTGCTGTTATGGAATTATTATTTAATGTAAATTTTTTTTTTTTTTATAATCAGAGGTTATTAAATATTAAATCAAAATATTTAAATTAGAAGAAAAAGTTAAAAAAAAAAAAAAAAAAAAATGGAGAAGTTTGGTTCGAACCGATGTCCCTTGCAAGATACAAATATTTCGTTAATTAAACATTTATTTCGCTGTAACTCTGGAACCAATAAAAATAAATACAACTTATGATACATTGTTAAAAAGCTCTCATTGACGACATATTACTGCAGTTAAGAAAAAGCCAACTTTTCGGGGATTTTGTGCTTTTTTGGATACTTTTGATTCATTCGATTGCAATAAATAGGGAAGGTGCATAACTTGATATTACAATAATCCTAAATCCAAAATCTCAACATTGTATGGCTAATTGTTTTTTTGAGTTATGCGAGATACATACATACATCTCACCGAAACTAGTCAAATGAATTCATGGATGGTCAAAACAGATATTTCCGTTGAAACCTGAAAATTGAAATTGTTCGTGATCAGCAATATTTAATTTACTTAATACAAGGAAGTAAAAATGTTTAAAGGTAATAAATAACAAAGATGCAAGTAAACAGTTCCGCCCTTCTTAATGTAGTATTTTTAAATCTTATAATAACAAAATCATATTGTATATATGCCTTATAAAAATTTAATACTTGTAAAAGTATGACATTTTAACACAGTATAATTTTCCCAAAAAAAAACAACAAAAATTACATTAAGTAAATCCTATTAAACTATCTACATATTATAAAAAAAAAAAAACTATAATTTCTGTTAATATGATTTAGGTATATCTATATTTATATTAAATTAGAACGAAGGAAGCTAATTAACCCCAAAATTTAATTGTTCATTGTACAATCAGTCGCAAACTAATTATTTACACAATGTATTACTTAAATTACCTATAGTTTACCTTTATTTTTAAACAACATTTTATGACGATTGAATTTCATTTTACTGTGTGTTTCAAAATCAGATAAATTAAAAAATATTTTATTACAAATAATATAATGATTAACGCTAAATAAAACTTGCTTATTTCCAAATTTCTATAATAACAAGAAAAAAAAACTAATTACCTATTTGGAAACATCTGCTGGGGTTTAAAATTTATCTATATGGACCAAAAATAAATAGCTGCGTGTTCGACTACTTCAAATTATCTGACCATGAAGGCGCTGTAACAGTTTGCTATCTGTACCCGGTTTATCTCTGCAACAGAAACAAGAATATTTATAATTAAATAACCAAGAATTAAATGAAAAAATTAATACATATGCAAAAAATTAATTATTAAAATAAATGCAAGTTCCAAAAAAAAATATCAAGTCCCAGAATACAGTGGATGTTTATTAAGTTATTTAACCACACCTACTGTGATGTAAATACATTTTTATTATGTAATAAAGTACAAAAAAAAAAACTTTATCAAGTTCTGATGGCAAGAATCTTCAGGCTAGAAGTCGCTATATTATCTTCAGAGATTAATATTAAAATATATTTGTTATTCTTTATTGAAAATCTTCCAATGTCATTTATTTAACAAAGGAAAAATAATTTATAACTTATTCATGAATATTCAGTGTTTTAATTAATTTAAATTTTTACTCAATTTCTACTTAATTTACGTAATAAAATACAGATTTTTTTCGTAACCAATTAAATTTAAAAAAATTCTATGTATTTAAACAGAATCATAATTGTTTATTAAATTATCTTACAATTTTTATATAATACAACAATTTCGCCATCATCATATTTTTAATTCTAGGTACGTTTAAATATTAATTTACATTAACTTCGGATTACATCTTTTGATGATAAAAGAAATTAACTGCTGTTAAGTATGTAAAAATATAACTTCTAATAGACGTTAAACTACGAATAATTCCTTGTTAATGCGTAATTTATAAAGAAATGTTTGTCAAGACCGTTCTTATCGCTTTGATTACTTTTTCTCCTTGAGAATTATTCAGAATTGTTAATGTTTATTGTGAGCTTGTAAAACGTAAACGTTTCGGCAAAGGGGAGATGACAAATGTCAAAGAGGAAATCTTAAAATTGAGGCTTAAATTCAATAATAATAATAAATTTTATTCTTTCTAATGATTTCTACTGATATTTATTTATTAGAATGTGTTAAGGGGATAATTTCAAAACAAATCGGTCAAATGTAGACTGGAGTATTGTAAAAAAATTTAAAAACATTATATACAAAAGTTTTCTCTAACTTTATATACTTTAATATTTTTATTAATCTATCTTTTAAAATCCTTATTTAGCGAGTAAATGAAAGAAAATGTCTTCTTAAAGTTCTTAGCCGTGTAAATATGGTCACTTTAAACATAACTAATTTCAGGATTCATCTATAAAATCTCCATATAATCGGTTATGCCTTTCTTTTACGATCCTAGCGATACCCAGTCTAAAGTCAAGATATCGGAATTTATTTATATTACTGATTAGTTCAGAATGGAGAACAGGGAGGTTTTACGTTAAACTAAACCGGGTAAGATTTGTAAGAAATGAAAATTTCTTCAGATTCCCAGATTTTTTGTTTTGGAAGAGATTGAATATTCTGTACAATAGTTTATTCAGTTATACAGAAAACATATACGGTAATCAAATAATAGATAACGCACGAATCATATAACACAACCGTTTTCATTAAACTAACAGTTAACAAATAGAATTTATAACATTGATACCTCAATTAATTTAGTAATTTTTAATACAAATGAAGTGGTAATTCTTCTTAACTATGGTTTTACCATTAAAAATATACTTTTATTTCTATTTATCTACTGCTTTTAAGTTAATTAACCATATCCTGGATTGAAACAGATACAAAACTACCAAAAATAAGCGATTTCCAAACGTAGATTAATTTTTATTGTAAGAATCAAAACCGAAAAAGGCAAGAAAGAAACGAAATTAAAATATAATAAATTAAAAAATATTTAACGTAACTGAATTGTCAGCCGGATTATATTTGAAGTATTAAGTGATAGGTAAAGAGATGAGTTTAATCATGCTGAAAATTATCAATGACGTAACATTTAATGATTTCCACGGTTGAATGGAAACAACATAAAATAACTAACTAACAAGGATCAACAAAATAACTTTAATGAGACCCTCTTCTACTGAAAGATTTGAAACCTTTGTTTGGTGTTTAGCTTAGCCAAGTCTTATGTCATAATCCTAATAACCTTGTAGTTACTTCTTTATATAGGAGACAAAAGTGATTTACTCTCTTTTGCCGTTAGCATCATTATCCTTTCTTTTCGTTGGTCGACTATGAACTTAATCTGTTGCAATAAAATTATTGGGATCTCATACAGAAACTTTTATTGTAAAAAGTCAAAGGTTTATTTCTACTTAATAATAGTCTACAATTAGAGTTCCGTTCGCTGGCTTATATCAGAATATCAAATGTAAAATTCGTATTAGTTGTGATATATATGAAAAAAATTTAACAATTAGATATACATTCTTCATATTTCAGCATACATACTCTTTTATGCATTTTCGTAAGAGTATTAATTTTGAAACCCCGTTCGGAATTGATTTAATACTTTTATCTAGAGTAAAAGTTTATTAAAAAATTCATTCAATTTTAAATTATTACATATTATGTAATTTTCAGTAATAAGAAAACCATTGATTTACTTTACTATTCAAGGAAAATTCTAAAGCTCATCCTACCTCCATAGAGTGAGTTAAAATAATAATTGTAATTGTTTTTCAAGGAGTAAATTCAAAGAAAAATATTATAAATAAAAGAATATTTCTTCAACTAACGTTAAATTAAAAATTTTCTCAAATGGAAGCTGAACTAACGAAGAAGCAGAGCGAAGAATCATTGTGAAAGCAATTTGGTAAGCAAAGAATTGAATCTGATTTTACAGTATTTTTTTGCTTCGCTTCAGTAGATGATGAACGAAATCAGTGAATTACTTAAGAATGCTACCTTCTTTACTCTTTACACAAATCTTGATATTATCGAAAGAACTCTTTCTACACCACAGTTCTTTCAAATAAAAGAATATGGTTTTTCACCTACAACTTATTTCAATAATATATTTTATGCAATTTTAATATTCAAGTAAATGATATCCAATTCATTTTATAATTCCGTGACACAGACTAAGTATCTATGATGTCACATGTCCTAGATGGAAGATGGTAGAAGAACATAAGTAAACGAATTTCTACCTTTTATTAATAATAATGGAGCAAAGTTGTAACCACGTATATGAATAATTTTTAGGAGATTAAACTCTAAAGAATCTAGTAAGGTTATTTCTTAAAGAATGAAGTGCACATTGAATAAGAGATAAAGTTCTTAACCGCAAGATTACGAAAAAGAAATATTATGGAAAAACCAGTTCTGCATATTTGTTTACTGATGACATAAGTTATGTCATAAAAATTGTCATCTTAACATGATAGAATGATACAATTAACCTATTTTAATTTTCTTTTAAATTGTATAATGAATATAATAATTATGAATTATTATATGCTATTGTAGCTTATTTTTAACCTAATAAGAATTAGAAAACCCTGCTTTACTGGAAAAGAATTTCGACCACTAAATTATGTGGTATCAGATAATACTTTGCGCTAAGAACATATCAGATCCTCGAACTCAAACAGTAAGTTTTTTTGCACTGAACCGTATAAACTATATCGAGGAAAAACAGTTCGAGAATAAAAAAAAAAAAAAAAATGTTATCGAGACAAAAAGGAAAACTAATTCGAGATAAACCCTGAAGCTAAAGGTTAGCTGATGAAATTCTTTTGATCAGATTAAATAATTAGCCTTATGAAACCAGAAAACCTAATTTTTCCTAAGAAATTAAAGCTATCTGAGAAAAATTAAAAGAAACATAAGCTAATTTTCAAAAAGAAATACATTTGTCAACTCCCGCTATAGACTGGTGTATATAAATTTCAAAATAAATTGTACGCATTTATTCAGATAATCTTTGAGATTTTAAATCTTCTTTCCACTTAATGTCTCTTGAATATTTTAGTTTTCACACCGCGCTCAGATATTCTATTTATCCTCATAGGTAGAAGCTTTTAGTTATTTAGATGTGGAGCCTTATTTAATTTGTTTATTATTTTCTGCAAACAAAATTACGTTAAGGAAATTATTATTTATTACCACCTCTTGGTTATTCAACTTTTTTACCTATTTAATAATCTACATTCAGTCATCCTTTCAATATGTTCACCAGTTCCTCCGTCAAGTCCCACTAACCTAATGTTATACATAAAGGCGAAAAGCTTATTGTTTGTCTGTCTGCCTGTTTGTATTTTCTTGCATAAGCGAGATACAAAAAACCGACTGCTTTTATAATTGCAGAATACATTCCTGTTATTCCAGAGAAGGTTTTAAGCCATAGACCTAGGTCCTATCATCCTTGGAGGTGAAGTTATCAATGAAAGATATTCATTCAAGAAGAAAAAATTAATAAATTCATTAATTCCTGTCACCATGGAAACAGAAATAAGTGTGAAGTTTTCCTCTTCAAAGATCAATGTACTTAAGGTACCATAGTTACTATTTTTCTGTCTTTTCAAATTTAGTTTATTTTTTAGGTTTCTATAAAGCCTGTTTACTTTAATTGTTGTTTATCAGCATTTTCCCACAACTGTGAGGGGAATGAACAGTACGAGACCCTGGATAGGCAATAATTACGAACGAATTGAGCTCTGCAGCTGTGGGGCTATCACCGTAGCCAGAAGGCACCCAAGAGAACTCCGCGCTGGAGTTCACTCATTTTTAAGTTAATTTTTACTCTTTCGATTATAATTGGCTTAAACGATTCTTATTATACGTTATTTATCTCTAATCGTAAAAATAATATTAATTTTATAATGTCATGGAAAATACTCGTAATATAAAAAAATTGTCACAAGGTCTATAAAGGTTAGCTACCTGATCATCTATCGATGATTTTTAATAATTAAAATGCTGTTTTATAACGATTAAACCGGTAATCTAATTTATTTGTAATTTCTTTGTAAACTTTTAAACGTATCTTTTTTTTGTTTTCTAGTTTTCATGTTTTACTAATATTAATATTAAAATACATTTTAAAATTTAACCAAGTAAAATTGGATTTTCTATGAAATATCAGTATTTCATTAAAAAATAAACTGTAAATGAATTTTATTTCATTACGAAAGATTAATTTAACTTAAAATATACATTTTTATTAAATTAATAATAAAAAAAACTTAATGAAAGAAAACATTCATTGAACCAATAAAATATCCCGTATTGCACTAAAAATTTATTATAAAACAAAAAAATTAAATTTGTATTTGTTATAAAATTTCTATTACCAATTTTTTATTTGTGCGAATGCGAAGAATTTTAGAAATAACAAAAAATAATTTATGTATTCAAAGATTACTTGAAATTTAGAAAGCACATTCTTCTTTCTTTTTCTCTGAGGAATTTAATTCAAAATCAATATTAAATATTCTTTTTATTCGTTCCTACTAATTCTGAACATTAGAGAAATTTCATATTTTACATTAATGGCCATAAAAATTCAGAATTTTTAAAGGATATGTACTTTTTCATATGTGATATACAAAGCAAAATTATGAAGGAATAACTGCAAAAGCAATAGCCAGGTTACTTTAGAGATACGGGGCCGTATTATAATAGGCTGCTACTAAAATGGTTTATTACATTATGAATGCAGAGTGACGTGATTACATGTTAAAAGAAGGATTGAAATATTTCCTAATCTCTTTTACCCTGAAAGAGACCAATTTGCATAATTTACCTCGTATGTCACCGAAGCACAATTGCTAGGAGGCGTAAATATAGGCTCTGTATTCATCTTAATGGACCAGTAAGTCTTCTTCAAAAAATATATAAATGTTCCTTTTCTTTTTTTCTTTTTAATAATAATAAATCAACCGGTTTGAAATTATTACAATAAGGGTAAATTAAAATATGACATCGGGTTAAGCGCGTGAACATTATTTATTTATTATACTTGCTTCAAAAGTCTTCACAACAAAACCCTGTCCTATACTTAACCTAACATAACTTTCTGTTGTCAAAATTATAATTCATACGTGTAAAATAAAACATAATACGTTTTATTTTTGTACATAAAGGTCACTAGCACTTATTCAATGATTTTTTTGTTGTTGTTGAATGTAATAGATCTTTATTGTAATTACAATAAACTAATATACGTAAAACGTGATTAAATGTTGTTTACCTAATTTTAATAGCGGTATGTAGTGTACCCTAATAATAAATATGTAGTGTACGATAATTAATAATAAAAAAGCTATTTTTTAAAGAAATTTTGATGTTTTGTTCTTTACGATCCAGTTGTTGATTGCTAGTACTTTTTTATGCATTTCTTTTCTATGCCTTTTGATTACCTTT
>JAAAKQ030002745.1:0-18865 GCA_010016005.3 Zanna intricata | reverse complement strand
TGGTCATCAATTTTTAAAGTCTTTGCCTTCCCGACTAAAAGAGCTTTTAAAATACCCGATGAACAACATATTACTTCAATAAAATTTTATATATAAATATGGTCAGTTTTATTCAACTTTGTTTAATTGTACCAAATCTCCTGTCGCAAATAAAAATAAATGTCTGTACTTTAGGAAAACTGTACAATATCTTCAGATTACCCAAATTCAAATAGTGTATTACAAATAGAAACAGTTATATTATCTTTACATCTTCCAAAGCGATTATTGTATACATAACATTATTATTAAAATTATTTTTTTTTTTTAATTAGGACCAATTTCATTGTTAGTATATTCACACAGAAAAGAAGCATTTTTCATTTTAGGCCTTTAAGTACAACCCTTTATAATAAAAAAAATTTTTTTTTATTTCTTGTTGTTGAAGACAATGCGCTAACTCAAAAAATACATTAAGAAACGCACATAATTTTAAATTATGTTAAAATGATTTTTAATGTTCAGTAACTTATGGGGATTTTACAATAATATTTTTTTAACTTCTTATAATGTTATAAATCAGTAGAATTTTAAATGGAGAAAAAGTGAATTTTCAAAAAAGTGGCTCAGTGTTTTTACATTCACCACTTTATTGACATTGTGTATGAAAAATTTTATTATTTCAGATAAAATCATTCTATTTTCTGCAGTGGTACAGAGAGGAAGTTACAACCATTGATAAAACCAGTCCGATTAATAGTTAAAATTTTAATTTATTTATATTTCCATATGTTGTGCACGAGTTTGTAATTATTTGTCCTAAAGATGAGAAGAAGGCACTTCATACTAGTATTTTGTGTTTTTTATCTGTCACATGATATTTTGTGATGGAGAGATTGGTGTAATAATTTTATTTATTTATACTTTACTATATGTATTAGATAGACTGGGATTAGTTAGATAATATAATACATAATTTTAATATTTATACAAGGTATTATTAAAGGACTGTATTTATAATTAATAATTATACCTCATTAAAAGCATCAAAATTCTCATGGACAAAGTTTTGTTCTGCGTCGATGCAGATGGAGTAAAAATTACAGTTGAAACCAAGCATTTTTATTTATTTTTCTGTCTATTTTCGTCTATGCTTCCATTTATTACGGGTAAATTATAATTTTTTCTCCAGTTATAAATTATAAAGAATAAAGAAAATTTAAAAGGTTATGAAAATTTTATTCAGTACTGGTAGGATTTGTGACAGATTTCTTAAATCGCTTATTTGTAAGCAAATTATATATTTATTCATCATCCCTTTTATACCTTTTCTACTGTAATTGATATATATTATTGAACATATCTAATGTTTTGATTGTAAAATTTTAATTGGAAAACTACTGAAAGTTGTTTAGAATTTCTTTCATTTCTCTTTTTCTTAATAATTTCCCTTTTTTAATTAAAATTTAATTTCAAATATGTTAAGAATTAAAAGATTATTTTTATTTTACTAATTTTCTAAAGTCATTTAAATTAAACGCATTCATAAAATTTAAATGTATCCAACTACTGTTTCTAACAACTTGTTTCAGAAATAAGCTATGTCGTAGTAATATAGTATACAGTGCTTTGAATGAATAAATATTGTTTGTATAGTATTTACAAAATAATAATAGTTTAAAACATAATTCTAGAAGTTGACATATTATGGAGTTGTTACAGAGCTTTTGATTGGTAGTTCGTACTTAAACTGTCAAACATTTGATTAGTAGTTTATCGGAAATGCAGCTACCAATCATTGGATTTATGTTTTACATACGTGTATTTTTTAATCAATAATGTAATATTTAAAGATGATGATGAATGTTTTCAAAAACATGTTGTTAGAATAGAAAGAATGTTCGGTAAAAATAAAGTTTTATGATAGATTGAAATGAAATGAAGAAGTTATATTTATGAAGAAGTTATTTTAGTTTTTGAATCTTTGTGTTTCGTAAATTTATATTTCATCAGGTTTTGCATAATTTATTAGCTATAATTTTTTATAATTAAAACTATATGGTTTTGAAGCAGTTAATAAAATGCGTTAATCATGTTGTTTTATAATTCTGTAAATACATTAACTTTATTTTCTTATTTATATTACTATCAGTTTGTCGATTTAAAGTAAAATTAGAAATCGTTGTACAAATGGTTCATATGGGTTTTTTTTTTCTTTTTTGTTATTGATATCTGTTTATTAACACACTATAAAAAAGTCAACGTTCAGTTTCTGTATATGAAATATAAATCAGTTTATGAAATGGATTTTTTTTATTTATTTAATATTTTAGTTTTTGAAAATTTATTTGATTATAAAACTTATATGATGTGTGTTTCATCGATAAATATTTTTTTTTTTTTTCATTCTTAAAACATATCTTTGATATCATACATTGAAATTGTTGACTGGTTTTTGACATTTAAAAATATATATATTTTTGGTACTTTGTCTCTTTTTAAAATAAGCTTGAGAATTAATAATGATAGTGAGATGGATTAGAAATCTTTTTTTTTTTTTTTTAAAGTTTATAAATACATTAAAAGGTGGCTTCTGTGTGCAATTTTTACTAATAGATAGAGATATTATAAATCATATTTTATTAGAATCTAAATTTTTATAATCGTGTATTTATTAAAAATATAAATGTTTAATATCATATTTATATATTCAGATCCAATTTAAGTTTAATTTTATTTCTAGATCGTGTTTAATTTGGTCTTTTGTTATAAATTATTTAAATATCTTTATCACTTAACTTCTAATGTTATGTGTAATGGTGGCTTTTAAAGTATTTAGAAAAAAATTTTTTTTTTTTACTGAGATTAAAAAAATAATAGTTAAATTAATATAAATAGTAGTTATACTTTATTACATACTTTTAATCAATTAATTTTTTTTTCATTAATACTAATAATATGTGTATATATATATATATATTTTTTTTTTTTTTTTTTTTTTATATAAATTACTAGTAAATTGAAATATTGTGCAATATATGTACATATATATACATTTTTTTTTTTTTTTTTTTTGAAAATTAAAATAATTCATTAACATATAGACCACTATGCTAATTAAATATAATATTAACTGAAATTTAACTACCAAAAAACATAGTAGTAAATAAGTAAACTTAAATACTAGCACCAATAATTGACTTTTGCAGGATTTGGCATCAACAGTTTGTATACAATTTTATAATGACGTCAATCGGTCATTGTTAAAATAAACTTAATATTTAGAAAAACTTAAATAAACACTATAACCTAAAAAAAAAAAAAAAAAAATACATTATGTAGCATTTTCTGATAATGCTACATATTGTAGCTGCATCCTGAGAAATGCTTCTTTAGTGACTGCCAGACTTAAAAGGTTAAAACACTTTTTAATAAAAAAAAAAACTTTAATGTGTATTACATGTTTTGTTTTTATACACAAATCACTTATTTATTTACTTATGAAATATTATAAGGAGGATTTTATCTCTGCTTTGAAATTTATTCATAAACAAAGCAGTAGTTTGATTTTTCGATATTTTTTTATTCAAATTCAGTGAAAAATTCCTTTTCAATATTTTTTTTTCCCAAATTCATTGAAAGATTTCTTATGTAGGTGTTTGCCATGATTTCACTTTATATGTTTGGCTATACTAGAATTAGCAGTTCTGTTTGAATTTGGGGTATTGTAAGTTTATTTTAATAAATCCTGTTTTGGTTGTTAAAATATTTCTTTTTTACTAATATTAAAATAACAACGCATGAAATAGTGTTTAAATAATAAATGTGTCTCCTTATAGCATGAATAAAAATAAAAATAGAAAAGAAATGGAGTGCAAGAGTCAGAGAATGTGTTAACCTCCAACAGAGGCTGTTAAGGTTTGTTCCCATATTGCTAAAACTTTCTTATGAAATGACAGTGAAATATTATTTTTTATGATTGGTTTTCTTAATTGTTGAGTAGAACAATCAAAAGATAGGACTATGTTCTATAGTCTTTATAAAGAAAAATTATTTTCCTAGTTGGATTAGTTTTAGTTTGTATTCCAAGTCATTACAGTGCTATAATGTCTAGTGCTGTAGCTTCTTTTGAATGCAAAACATTGGGACTCCTATTGGATATTCATCCAATGAGTGCAAAATCCTAAATGTTTATAATATCAAAGTTAAAAAAAAAACAAGATAAATACAATACAAAAATTTAATTAATAACACCATATTACATTTTATGAATAAATAACAATGATAATTGTTATTACATAATAATTTTAGAAATTGTTTTATTTCATATTTACTTTATTTGTCGAGAGTTTGTGTAATTTAATACAGTTTGATGTTATAATTTAAAAAATATTGCTTCATTTGCCGATTTCTTTCTTGCATTTAAAGGATTCGTTTTCAATTCTAGAAATGAGGAAAGAGAGTAGAATATTTTGCAAGTACTATTTTTTTTTTACATTACTTCCTTATACTTTTTTCATAGAGGCAATATTTTTTTATTTTACCAGTATTGTGAATCAGTATTTGTATTTAGCTGCAGTAAAATAAGCACTGCTAACTTTACATTTAAATAATTTCTATTTTTAGTGACATGTGCAGTAATTTAATTCTAAATTATTTTCAAAAAGTCTATAATAATTTAGTCTCTGTTATTTTTACTGAACAAATTATAAAAGTTGAAGTATAAAATTTAAGTTTTTTTTTGTACAGAGTTTGTCTTTTATTTGAACATCACTGTTTTTCTCAGTCATGAGCAGTATTTTTCTTTCTTTCTCTTTCATTCCTAACTACTACTTTTTCCTCTGTATTTTATTTAATCTAAATACCATTATTATTCTGATTTTTTAAATCCAAACACGAATAGAGTTATTATTCTATTAAATTTAGTAATTTATCTACAAAATTGCATTCAAATGTTTAGTTGAAAGGAATTAAAATCTGTTTTGTAAAAATGGAATTGAAAAAATCAAACGTTTCTACGCTATTTATTATTTCAGTGTTTAAAATTTATTACATTGATGTATATTTATTTTACGTATATCTTAACATTTTGTAACGGTTAATGTACATTATTTTTCAAATGTTACAATTTATTTGTAAAAAATAAATAAAAGAGGAAAGTGATTAAGACTAAAACAGAAAAAATGTTGAATATCGAGTGTGAATCGTGTTACTATTTTTATTTATCTTAATTACATTTTACTATTTTCATTCTAATGTGTTTAAATTTCAAATGTATGCCTTTTATTGGCTTGTCTGCCTGTTGGAATTATGTGTACTTAAAAGAAAAGATGTAAAAAAAAAAAAAGAAAAAAGAAAAGATAATTAAAAAAAATTACATTGTTAGTAGAGATGTTGTTACTTCTTGTAGTTATATTGTAAATATATATAACTTAAGTATATTGTAATGTATTGTTGTTTAACATCATAAGCGATGCATAAAATAAAGTATAATTCAAGAAGTACATCTTCTGTTAATAATTTTTTTACAAAAGAACTTATGAATTTGTGTGTATTTATTAATGAGCTACTTTATTGACTTTTTGTTTCATAAGGTTAGTTTGTATGTTTTTGTTAATAATAATATTATTATTTTTTTTTTATAAATTGCATCGTTCATGGTGTTAAAATTTTGGGTGCCACTCTTCCATAGAGTGTACATGTATATTGTACATAACAAGTATGTGACTCTTTTGACTGCATTGTATGTAAAAATAATAGAATGTTTTTTGTGGTGTGCTGTGTGATTTTTATGTGCTATGCACCTCTTTACTTAATATTGTGATCTTAGTTTAAGGACTAATAACCATGTAACACTTGTAGCCTGGTTGTTTTATTATTATTATTATTTTTTTTTTTTTTTATTTGGTCATTGTTATATTACTGGTTATTTTACATTGTGTTAAAAACAATGTTTTTTGCCTTAATGGATGAGATATATCAATTTCAGTATTGAATTAATAATTTCAGAATGATTAAAGTTTATTTATTTGTATTTTAATGATAGTTATTTGTTTATTATTCTACAAAAAATGTTAACAATTTAAATTCACATTATATAGAAATCTCAGTCAAATCATATTTGTTAAATTTATATACAACATTTATTGTGCATATTTTACAAATTTTGTTTCTCTAGCAATGCTCTAAGAGATTTTATATTTTTCATCAAGATATTTTCATTATCAATAACTGTAACTATATAAATTAAATTTGTTTATAAATATTATTATCAAATTTGAAATCATTAAAAAAAACTAATTGGGTTTTAATTATTAATAAGCTGTATTTAAGCAACTAAACAAACAAAAAACTTTTGGTCTTAAAGATAACACTTTTTTCAGTATCTTCTGACATATTAATCATTGTGCAAGCCAGCTAGATACAGAAGCGGTACAACATTTCAGAATTACTGCAGGCAAGAAGTCAGATTTAACAGCCGGTGCCAATAACTGACAGTTGTCAGCACAACTGAGGATTACGTAATGTATGCACACAAACACTAAGTAAGTAGGTAAATTTCATTATCATTCAGAGTTGAGTGATAGAGAAGCTATTTTTTTTTATTGATAGTTACCGAAATTATAGGATTAAAACGAAAAAAGCAGTGTTCATCCTGTTGATAAGTTTAGACAGGCTTTCATGGTGTACCTTCATCATTCTTCTTAATTAAAGAGAGATCATGAGAAGTTTCTTAATTATTTTAGAATTGAGATAGAAACTTTCTACTACTTTTTAAGGAAAATTTTTAATAGTTTCCTCGAGACCAGTGTATTTTTTGTTGTCAAGTTTCCATAATCATAACTAGGAAATAAAAACACAAAATTGTATATATAGAAAATGAGTCACAAATTTAATAAGAGCAATCTGTTACAAAAGTAGAAAAATTAAACTCAAAAAATTATAGGAAGTAGAGCAACTTAAATTTTTAAATTAAGTTAAGAGGAAGTAAATGTCTGATGTCTGAAACCAGAATGAACATTTCAGTATGAAAATGATGGTTGTTTGACTTAAGACAAACAGATATCGACTCCATGTACGCTCTCATTTAATAAATAATGTTGGAAGTTTCTCATGGTGATCAGTACCAGCTGCTAGATCTTAAACATAATTATTACTGTTGTATTTTTACTCGTGCAGACCCGAATGATATATTGTTTTTATTCTTTCAATCATTCGTATAAATTTTCTTTTAAATATTTGTATCGATTAAGGAATTTTTTGTTTTATAATGTTTATATCCTTCTTCCAAAACTATTATTAATCACGGTACAGAAATTAATTAAACAGTAATCCAAGGAAATACGATTTAAATTTTCATAAGAAACAGTTTTGCCAAATTGTTAAACTTTCTTTATTGAACTGGAACAAAACGCCAAAATCTTCAGTAACATTTCACTTCAGTAAATTGTTTTAATAAATTAATAGAGGGATGAAAAGCGTATTAATTTTTGTTTGGTAAGAAAGTAATTAAGTTTTCTACAGTTAAATGAAGTAGGATGAAAAATAATATGTTGAATTGAAAAAGCAATTCAATGGATTGTATATTTATAAGATGCAGAGATACCAAAAATTTTAAAAAATTCAACTCGTAGAAATATATATTTTTTTAATTAATTGCCTTTTTTTCCAAGATCGAACTGTATTAAAATAATTAGTAGTGAAAACTAAATGAGATTTCTCTGTCGGCAAATATAAAACTGTTAAGAAAAAATTACTACAATTATTTATGTAGTTAATTGCAAAGAGAAAAAAGAATCCCAACAGTTCATGTCAATATTATTTGGCTTAAAAGAAAAAATCTGTTTTTGAAGATATACGAGTATATGATTCATTTATGGAAAATATTGAATTTTATGCAACAAAAGTTTGTATATAATTTTTGTGGATACAATTTATTTTAAGAAATCCAGTTTTATAGGAAATTTTTCGTGAAAAGAACACTTTTATTTAACTTTTTAATCATTTTTATAAATGGAAGTTGATTTTATTATTCAAACCTATTATTATAAAAATTTTAAATATACTTAAATCATAATTAATACAGCTTTCTTCAAATAAATTACAACTGAGAATTATGCAAAAAAAATTAACTCTAATATATTATATATTAGATAATCAAAGACCTCTTCGATGGCATTGGAGAAATTAAAGAATTGTGGAGAAAACTTTAAATGATCAGATGAAAAGATGGGAAATGTGCATATTCAGTCCACACTGAATTAAAGTGCATATTAAAGTCCACACTTTAATAATGAACAGTAATTTAACATATAAATCATAATTTTGTGTTTTTGAGTTTTCCTAGATTATCAAAAGGGTTGAGTTAAGAAGCTATTTACTCTATTACAGGGTTAGTTCTAATGTAGTTTCAGATCAGATGTTGGGCGATCTCATAAGTAATGTCTGCAACATACACGTTGGTGATTAAATTTTTGCAGGTGTTGAGTTAAAAGGTTTAATAATCTCCTCTGAGCATAAAACGTCCGCTTAATGTGCTCTTTATTAATATATTTGATACTTATCAGTTTTAAACTAGGCATCAAGAATGTCATCCTCAAATGTCTGCATTATTGTCAGTTAGTTTTAATTCTTACATAATGTTCAGTTAATACCTGAAACTCTCATCGCTGTTTTAATTTAAATTAATTAAATAAAATTCTTGCAATCATGGTTAAAAATATATATTAAATGATTTTAAATTTATTATATTTTAAGAATATTTTTTTAAAGGAAATATATGTGTTTCCTGGCTTGCCGTTGAATTTTTTTGAAGCATGCTTTGACAATTGAAATTAGTGTTCCACAATTACTTATTTTCATCTGATAAAAATAATATATGGAAGTCTTCTTCTCCTATTCAATCTTAGTGTTTTCTTTAACTAAATCACAATACGAGTGCGGAGTATACTTGTGAACAAGCTAAATCTGTGAGATTGATCATAATTGTTACTGTTATATTTATGATATAAATACTGTCAATTGTTCATTGATTGCTAATAAGTTTGATTAAATTTCTGCTGTTATCCATTAAGCGTGTTATTGTTTATTAATCTCTTGTGAAGTTTTATTTTGAAACTGATAGATTCATTCGTTATTAATAATATTTAAACATACCTAAAGGATATGAGAGTAAAGTACCGTTTGTAAAAAGCTTTTTAATGCAGATATTGTTCTATAACATCTCTTTTATTAATTTTTAGGTTGTCTAAAATTCCTTCTACTATCGTACTGAAGTAATGGAATTTCTTAAATATATATACCTCGTACACACAATATTAAATATATGCGAAATACTCTTCGTGTGTATCTGTCATGAATAATTGCAGTTTTACTTAACCTATGAAAGCTTCTTAAGATTTTGGTATCGCTATCAGAAGAGGCTTTGGTATAATTCTAGTGGTTGGTATTACAGATTACCACAAGTTTTACGTTGTGAGCAGGAATAAGAATAACAAGAGAAGAAAAATATGTTTTAAAGTTGAATTCTCTGGATTTCCTAAATTTAATTAAATATCTATTGCATTTGTTAAATTAATCTCTAGATTAATGAAATGTAAATAGCATTTTACATGTAGATTATATTTAGCATAAAAATACAAGTTATCGCATAAATTGTAAAGTAATCTTTTTTTCTTCTAAATCATGTCACATAACAATTTAATTATTTATCATTATCCATAAAAAAAAGCCATGATTTTTATGAGTTTCATATAAATTATCAGGGAAAAGTATCAAAACTCTCCCGTGTTAGGGTGATATCTGTTGTCTTTGGATTATACAAGTAGTCTCACAAAGTATGTAGTACAGTAATCTTTTCTAATCATAAAGTTGTCTGTTTGGAATTTTCAATTCTTTTAATAAGATTATCATTTTCTAACAACTTAATTAATCTTACAGCTAAAGATATGAGTCAAAAGGCCGGCCTCCGTAGCTGAGTGGTAGCGTCTTGGCTTTTCATCCGGAGGTCCCGGGTTCGAATCCCGGTCAGGCATGGCATTTTTCACACATGCTACATTTCGTTCATATCATCCTCTGAAGATATAACCTAACGGTGATTCCGGAGGTGAAACAAAAAAAAAGTCAAAAGGTAGATAGTAGCAAATAAATAAAAAAATTACTTGTAAATTACATTTAAAAGACAACAAACTCAATTTGGCAAATTTTATTATAAATAAAAAGAGAAGTAACACAGAATTACAATATTTTTTTTAAAATGTAACGGAATTGAAATTAAAATAATAGAAGGTTGTTTTAAGGAGAGAAATCTGAGATTATATAAAATTACAAAATAAATTAGAATTGAGATTAGTTCATAGTTATCATCATAGAAATTCATGACAGTGGAATAATTATATTATAAAACAAGTTATATTTATTAACAAATAATTTAGAAAAACATAAATGAACAAAATTACTTGCATATGCGACAAACAAAATTACTTGCGACACGAAATACACACACCAATCTGTTTTCTACCAGATTTCACAAGTTTCTCTTCACCATTATTTAATTTCTCCCAATCTACCAAACAGGTTTTGATTTTGAATAGTATAAAATTAAATTTTTCCTTCAAATTGTTTTTAAGATATTTTTCAAAACAAGAATTTTTTTTTGTCAGCAGTACCTTAATTATTAATTTTAATTTTGTTTAATAAGGCCAAAAAAATTACTTGGATTTTTAATTTATGGAATTTGAAAATTAAAAGGACTTTTATTTTTGAGATTTTAAAAATATGTGAGATATAATTTGTTTATCACTTAAATAATTTGCAGAAACACCATTTATGATGATTATTTTATTATTTAATTGCTAAGAAAGCAATGAAATGATTTATGGTGCCCGATTATTTGGAGTCGATTACAGTTTTCTAAAAGTAATCTGTTTATAGATGAAGTAAGAAAAATTAACAAATTTATGAATATATTTAAATTATATATTTATAATTGTAGAGTTTTAAGATTCCAAATTAAGATTAATACATTCAAAACTGAAATTGTTATTTCTCATTCCATAATTAGTACCTCTTTTAAACGACTGTGAGATAGTATATTTAGTTAATTTCATTTTAATTTTTACAAAACAGGTGATTTTTGTAGATGTTTTTGTTACCTAATGTTATTAGTAATTTATTACTTTTGGGAATTGAATACTATTGTTTTGTAGTTATAATTTATGTTTTAATATAATTAATTAATTATATATAATAATAATTTTAGATAAATTTGAATGCAGTTCAGGCCTTAATAAATTACATTACACACATTTTCTTCTTAATAATATAGATTGTTAACGTTAATTTTTTGTTGACATTTAATAAATTTTTAACTAATGTTTTAGAAGTTTTATTTGTATTCAGATTTTTTTTTTTTACTAATTGTGTGTTTTTTGATGTAATTTAAATTTATTCTATTGCAATCATCTTTAATTAATATCTATTTAATGAATATTTAGTATTTTGTGTTTCTTACAGTATGTAAAATTATAGATAAAATGTACATTGTATTAGATTTTTTAATCATTATCTTAATTATATAAAGATTCTATTGATGCTTCTCGTAATAATAATTACAAATATTATTATACTAGTCTATTAATTTTCAGAAATATTCTGTGGTTTAGACAAATAACATAAATTTATTACGTATTCACTGCCACAAACTACAAACTTGTGTCAGATTTTTTCTTTTAATTTCATCAGTAATTTATTGTAACATTAATTCAAAATTTTTAATTTTTTATTCGTTTATTATTATTATTATTATCATTATTTTAAAAGAGATTAATTATTTTTCTTTAAAATAAACAAATTAATAATCATTCACGTGACTTCAGTGATGTGATATTATTGATTATTGCACTACCTTAACCTAGCAATACACACACACAAACAATTTAGTAACATTACTTGCACACTTTATCTGTTCAGTCATTTATAATATGACTCTATTAAAATTTATGTTAATGTTTTTCTGTATTTTTATATTCTCATTTGCTAGTATATTTAGAATAAAAATTTTAAAATGTAACTTGGAAACATAATTTTTCCAAAAAAAAAAAAAAATTTTCTTTTGTTACATGGTGTAATTTAGAACTACGGTTCTTATTCTAGATGTTCTTAACTATTCATTATTAACATTTACATGTGTTTAAGGCTCAAAAATTTATTACATGACTAGCAGAAATTAAGTCTGTTTGTGAATCCACTTCCATTTGCATCTTTTTGCCAGCTGATTATTGGCAAATAACTGTCTGATTTGTAGTTTTTCTTTTTGTGTTTGTGGGTATTACTAATTATTAGAAAATAGACGCTTAAGAGTCTCAAAAACATTCTAATAAAATCAATCTGCTTCTATTTCTGGTTCAAATTGTCAGTGTGCATTATACTAATGTCATACAAAAAAAAATGTATTACAAAAATAAAATAAAAGATTCCCTAACTATATGTTGACTTGCAATAACCAAAAATGTTGAGTTGAAAAATCTGTCCACCTTATTCTATCCTTTGCTAACCTCTTTGTTTCCACATACTTTCCCTTTTCCATATCTCTTCCATCTCTTGAAATCTCTTCCTTTCTTTCCATTCACCAAGCCTTCTACTGTATCCACTAATAAACAGTTTCCCATATAATGTCCTAGTTCGTTCCTTTTCCTATATTCAATCACATTTAGCATTTTTCTATTCGCTTTGATTCCCGTTAATACCTCTCCATTTGTTATATGGTCTTGCCATTTGACATTTTCATTTTGTGCCACACCTTCATCTCAAAAGCCTCAATTCATTTCTGTCTTTCTCATCATCCATGTTTCAGCTTCACTCCAAATAAAACATTTCATTAATTTTTTCCTTAATGCTAAGTTTAACTTTCGACACAGCAATCTTCCCTTCTTATTAAATGCATGCTTCTTGATACTCTTGTTTTCATTTTTATTGTACAAATTATGCCAGGACTCTGTCTTTTCAGCTAGGGGATCAGGAGTTCAGGTACTTCCTCACCGCCGCCCATTCGTGAAAACACGGACAGACGGGGGGCTCCACCCGAGGCTGTCCCTACCCCTTTGCTTTCCTGTACTTTTTTTTCATTATTCCTGTTATAAAACCTGCTATTGTTTCATAGCTCCGTTCAGTTGCAAGCAACAATTCTATGACGCTGTCTGTGACATGTAGCCCTGTGATCGCAGCACATTTATCCTCCCATCTTAGGCAGTGGAAGATGACATGCTCAGGTGTGTCAATTTCATCGCAGTATAAGCAATTCAGACCATCGGCCCTTCTGTGCAGATATGCCCGGAAGGCACCTTGCCAATGAGGAACTGCATGAGGCAGAAGTTTTGCTCATCATACCCCAACCTGGACCATGGCGGTCTTACACCATCTGTGGTGTAAGAAGGTACATCCATCTGCCTTTGGTGGACGCAACCCATCTTGCTTGCTAATCTTTTAGCATTGCGTTGAACTTTGTCTCTGGTTTCCCCCTGATAAACAAGGGAATGAGCCCTCACCAATTGTTGAATGGGAGGCTTTCCCGTTACGACCATAATAGCCTCAGTAGAAACAGAGGCGTACACCAATTCTACCTTCAAGGCCTCTCTGCGTACCTTCCAAGAGACGCCTGTTTCGTCCAACTTTGACCACTCCACATCACACTGGAACCCCATAGAAAAAATTGGTATTTGTAACATGAGCATATAAACTTCTCTTGGACAAAAGTGGCCCTCCAGATTTCAGAAGCAGTCTGATTAAGCTTTTATCACCGACCCGCTTTCTTGCATGTCTCCCTGACATGGACAGTGAAGTTCCGTCTATGGTCCAGCCGTATCCCCAGATAGTTGGCGGTATTCTGTGGCTGGACCATCTCCTCTTTAATCTTGATGGAGATTGGTCTTATTTGGCGTCTCCCTATCATCGTGATGAAGTTGTTTTTTGTATGATAGATTAGCAATCCCTCCATCCAACTGCTAATTGTTGCGACAGCCTCGTTCGCGGTCATTGCTAACTGAGTTCTTCGGATTGTGCCACTATTACAAGTGCTAAATCGTCGCTTATGCTACAGGAGTCAGCCCCTCAAAATAGCTCATTTGTAATACTCTGTCATAGACAATGTTTCATAGTAGGGGTCCCAGCACAGAGTCCTGGGGTAACCCGGAGGTGGAATGGAACAATAGACCTAAATCTTCTAGCCGATAAATTAGATGCCTTTCATCCAGGTAGCTCTAACGTATGTGCTGTAGATACTCGCTTATGCTCCACTCTCCCAATGCCCAGAATATTGAATCCCAAATGAGGGAGTTTCTGACATCTAGAAGGACCACCACTGGACTTCTCCTCATCCTCCAAGTTCTGGCAGCCACGTTGCCCTCTCTTCCATCAGTTCGGTAACCTCATCAACTGCCTATCTCCTTGTTTTAAAACCATATTGACTGGGATGAAGCCCTCCTTTGATCTCAATTTCTTCATGTAATCTGCTTCTAGCATCCTTTGTAGAAGCTTACATCTATTTCTAAGACAAATAGGCCAGTATGATGTGGGAGCTTAGCTGTTTCAGGTCTAATCAGACCAAGTCTGGTTGTTTTCCAGGACTCTGTAATACGGCCCAGGTTCAGGATGTTGTTAAACACTCAGTAATTGTACTGGTGCCTCTGTATTCAACACTAAACAGTGTTGGCGATATCCCCTTCCAATGCCTATTCTTCCTGTCATTTTGTCTCCTACCCTCATTTTTATTCTCTGATTATAGTACAGCTCTTTTAGGAGCCTCTCTTTCCAATCAACTTGCTTCTTTTCCAAAATTAGCAGTAACTTATCCATCTAGCTCTGTCAGACAAATGCAACATATACTTTCCACCTTTATTCTTTGCTGTTGTTAATCTTATTGTTGCAAAATCTGAATTAGAAGTTTCAGTGATATGGATTTATTGATATTAATTGTAGATTAGTATAATGGAAGTATAACAGATAAATACAACGAAATTGCAATTTCTAATTCATTTGATTTAACTTTCTGCTTAGTTTTATAAAATTGATAAGAAAAATAAAATGTAAGTCATTATATTAAGTGGCTTTTATTTGTTATAACACTTAATTATAAAATAAATAAAAAATAGCTATAAACAGATCAATTTACCACTACAGATCATTCATTAACATAAAAAAAGAAGTAATATTATATCCTGTGTTACATAAAAAGTCAGTATGTAGCCTGTATAAGATTGGCCGTGAATATTTTTTTAAATTTTATGTTACAAATACGATGCAAATACGAGTATTTAATCAGTACATTTAGTGTAACTAGAAGTTAATCTTTAGAAGATTTAATTACATTTTGTTATGAATGTAAATTAATTTAAAATATTGATTTGCTGAAAACTGTTATAAGTGTTAAATGATTGTTGTTATTATATGTAACATTTACTGAAATATTAAAGGAAGACATTTAATTTATAGATTATATCCTTAAAAAAATGACAATAATAAATCACTAATGATGATAAGTTTTTTTTTTTTTTTAATAATTTCCTGGATAAGGGACAGCCTTTATGTATACTTACATTTAAGTGAACTGTTAAATTCATTGAAAACAATTTTAAATAAATAATCATTAAAATTATTAGTTGTAAATATTTTTAATTGTTTTTTCTCTTATTTACAAGATACCTAATTAATGAAAAAAGATATTAATCAGTTTTTGAATATTTGATGTTATTTTATAATTTATTTTTCCAAATAAAAATTTTTTAGGTAATGAGGATTATGTAAAAATAAAGATTTTAATATATTACCTTTTCGATAAAAGTGTAATTCTATATTACTAGATCAGTACATTAATTATACTCACAGTTATTAAAGTTTTTTTTTTTTCAATAAACATTAATTGTTAGAATACTATTGAAAATCATTAATTAAAATAAATATAATGAATTAAATATATTTTTAGCACTTAATTAATGGCCTGACTGTAAGCAAATTACTGCTGTTGTTAAATTAAATGACACACAGTATGTATAGTTGTGATAGAATTAAATTATTATTATTATTATTACAAATAAATTAAGTAAATGCATTAGTTGCCACAATTCCTCCACTATGATTCTGTCATTATTGTTATCATAATATTATGCATATATTTATTTTCAGTAGTATTGTATAAAATGGCATGACTTGTGGCTACTAAATAATATTAGTATATGTTAATAAACTGATTTGTTAGTAAACTGTTTTATTTCTTTATTTCATGAAACCATTTAATTTACATTATTAAGTTTAGTGAACCGTTTACAGGGTTACTGGTCTTTGCACATTGGAACTGTAAGTATTTTACTATGAATGAATCTAAATATTCATAAAACTGTTTTTACTATGTCTTGGCAATCCTCTTAACAAAAAAGTAATTATCTATTTTGATAGCTTTTCAAAAAATAAAAGAGAATGAATACACAACAGACAATAGATACAGTCAGTGCCTGTCTGCTTGTCTCAAAGAGCACAGCACATCATCATTACAAGATGGTAAAGAAGTACTTTGCAGCCAGCTACTAGGTTGGCATTACAAAAATTGATACTTTCATAAAGAAATATCTAAAAGCAATGTAGCATCTGGTGTTCTCATGCTGTCAAAAAAGAGAATATCTAGCTCTTTCTAGATATCAGGTGATTGCAAAAGTAAAACCATTAACTGTTCTCCCCAAAGTCCAAATCAAAGAAAGATTTAACTGTAGCCAGCAAGCTAAAAGCTGTATTTGTGGCTGCCCTGAACCAAAATCTTATAAGAAGAAGATCCCAGCTTGCAAGTGAAGGTAACATATTCAGAAGAAGAAGAAATCATCCAAGTTACTTCTCCTTGTTAACCTCCCTCCTCTTTTTTTTTTAACATCCAGAACCACCATTAAGGTATAATGTCAGAGGATGAGATGAATGAATTGTAGCGTGTGTGAAAAATGCCTTGCCTGACTGGTATTTGAACCCGGGATCTCTGGGAGACACTACCACTCATGCCATAGAGGCCGGAAACTCCAAGTTAACCTAATCCAATATTACCTAACTGCCATTACCAAACTGTATACAATCTACTGAACAGAAAGTCTATGTATACATTTAGAACCAAGATCCAAGATTAGGGTTCAATCCTGCTAGAAAAATATCAGTTGTTGCACCAAAATTGCTTTCAGAGAATGGACCAAACAATAACTCCACCGGAAGTGTGTGTGGTGTGCACAAAACACCAAAGAAATCAACTTTGTGTTTTAAAAAAAGATGTTTGATCTAGAAGGATTGTAACACAATTCTCTGCTGTTTGGCAAGAATGGTCCTAATATAGCCTAAATACATGCTCTCTTGCATTACAACCTCATGACACATTTACATTCTATTCTCAATATATTACAGAATGTATTGCCAACTGTGATAGAACAGCAGTTCCCATTATACTGTCCATTGTGTTTTATTAGAATTGTTTGAGGATTTGGATATGTTTTTTTAGTTTAATGCTTTTAATTTAATAAACAATTACAGAGCAGCAGACTACACATTATGGTGGTTACGTGCAACACAATGCTAGATAAAAATATCTTTCTTCAGGTTGCATAACCAGTCAGTCAGTATTTGCCTTAATAGCTGTAAAGCATAACTTTTCTGTTAGTTGTGAGATAATCAAGATTTAAAAGTTTGAGAAGCAATACTATCCAGCTTCTCATTAGGGTAAATGATTGGAATATTTGCAGTGAATTATGATTGGAAGCTGTATAAGTAATAATAAATAATTATCTGTTTATTTATCCGGCTTTGTATTTTTCTACCAGCTGTATAAGACTGTCAAATGCTACAACCTAACCCTTTGTTATATCTCGTGGATGAGCTGTACAGCGTAGATTTAAGACTAGAAACAAAAAGCAAGAAAGACAGTTTTAATAGGAAAAATGGCTGTAGATTGAGTTCCTATCTCTCTACTTGACTCCCTTGGTAGCAAAGATGGCGACTCCTGAACAGAAAACCTTCTGTTATCTGCAGTTTGCTAACTGTGAATCTGTTATTACATTTCAATGTGTGTTCCGTAGAAATTTTAATTATGATCCTCCAAGTGATGTTACATTTGTCGACACTATAATCTATAACGATTGTATGTTGTTTAATAGGAAGAGTACGAGATGACCAGGTTGTCTTAAGAAAATGTGGAACGTTTCAGGGAGCCTTTCCTGCAAAGTCCTAAAACTATCATTATTAAGGCTAACTACGAACTAGTGATGCCATTGATGACAATGTGCGATGTCTAAAGAGAACTCTTACATATCCGTCCATATCATTTTCAACTGTTACAGGCTATTTATTGTACTCTTAGGATATTTGTGCCAATTTTGCAATAAACATGCAGCATGATGATTTTTTTTATCATATCGTATTCAGTGATGAAAAAACATTTCATCTTAATGGAAAAGTTAGTGCTTAGCTTAGGGGATCAGAAGAATCCCGCAAACTCTTACAATATGTAAGAGACTCCACAAATTAAAAATTTTCTGTACCAATATCCCGATGCTTTTCACTGAAGCAGGAGTTACTTATTTGAATGTGCTGTGTATACAGTATTTTCCTTAACTACAAGATGAACCGGAGAATTTTATTTGGCAACAAGATGGTGTGGCCTCCATAACTCTGTATAGGCTCAGTTGAATAACATTTTACTAGACCGCTGGCTGAATCAGTCAGTATGAGCCGATGACAGAGCTTGTTTGCGGTTTCCTCTAAGGTCACCCGATTTGATCCAATGCAGTTTTTTCCTATAGGTTTTTATACTATAGGTTTTTATACTATAGGTTATTATTACAAAAGGCACCGGGTATTGACCAACTTGACC
>JAAAKQ030002734.1:7348-18866 GCA_010016005.3 Zanna intricata | reverse complement strand
CCCCTAACAACCCTATCACGCGCGATCTCATACCGGGGACAGACGTACAGCACATGGCTCGCGTCGTCCGGGACCCTGCATTCCAACCTTTCTGCATCACTCGAAACATCCCGGCCCGCTGTTTCACCAGCCGTCACGAGACGGGGAGCCGAGCCGCCCAGAATGGAAACCATAATGATCCCCAGTATAAGGATCAGCCTGATCCTGAACGACCAGGCTTCTCACTACCCAGACGCAACACAAGGCAAGACTAAAGACCCTAGATGCCTTAACAACAAGACTTTAACAAGTCTACCTGCATTACAGAGGCAGAACTTAAGCAGTCCAAAGCCTCACCCAGTTCAATACAGGCTTAAAAATGCCTGTTACCGGGGAAAAAAACCGGAAGTAAGGTAAGGCCTAAGAAGAAGAAACTGGGCTTATAAGATCTATAACACCAGTTTCTAATTCATTTCCTCCGTATAACTCATCAGTATTTTCCACCCACATATCGACCTTTTCTTTCGAAATACACGAGACATCCTATTACAGCAGAACGCTGTGGGACTGAATTTTCAATGCCATAATAGTAAGACAAAACGCGTCTAAAAGTTAAACAAATCTGGTATCAAGGTACTCAAGTAAAAACTTAGTCATCAAATTCAAAACATGTATTGTCATGCATAAGAATACGCTTCACGATGTAAATGTATTAAAGCAATGTTAATTAGATACTTAATAATTGATATGTTAATTAAAATTAAATATACTTCCCGCATTCCGTGCAGCCTTGATTTCGTACCGTACGTACGGTTTTTTTTTTTCACCGGGATGCAGGTTTCCGTGTTTGTGCAAACGGATTTTTTTATTCTTATTTTTTATTTAAAGTACAATTAAAACAATAGTAATGACAAACATTTTAATTGAAATAAAAACAGAAATCAGAAAACACCCATAAAATATTTATTACATTTATTTTTAAGTTTCAACTTCTCACAATTCAAATTAAAGTTGGTTGATAAGTTTTTTAAATTTTTACTTCCTTATACGAAATAAAGAAAGTATTATGATTTCGAAAAATTTCGGTTTTCAGATTTCAACGGAAATAACCGTTTTGACCATCCCTGAATCCATTTTGACTAGTTTTGGCGTGACGTCCGTACTTATCTCGCATAACTCTTTTTTTTTCCTTTTTTTTGCGTAGGAGGAGGAAAAAGCTCTACCAGCCGCCATCTGCGCGCACAGATGGTAGTGTGGGGCCACCCGCACCCACTAAAACACCTTCCCCCACTCCCCTCCCACAGGGGCGGCCGGAATCGCCTCTCGGCATAACATCGGCCATCCCTGGGTGTCGTGGCAGCAGATTACCTCTGCCTCCTACCCTTTCCGTTTGGACTCCTGCAGCGGAGCCCCCCTTTGGGGTCCTCTTGGCATCCTTAGAGCGTGGCTACTCCCCACTTGTAAGAAGCCGACACGTTCCTCCTCCAAAAGGCTGTCCTTCCTGCCCTACACCTATACTAAAGGGGCTGCCTGCGCATTTAAAAATGAACGAGTGCCCCTTCCCCACACCACATCTTGCATAACTCAAAAATGATAAGCCGTACGATGTTGAAATTTTGGATTTAGGACTGTTGAAACATCTAGTTGTGCACCTCCCCTTTTGATTGCAATCGACTGAACGAAAAGGGTAAAAAAAAACCAAAATCCCCCCAAAAAAATGGATTTTTGACCTTTTCTTAACTGCAGTAATAAGCTCTGATTAAGAACTTTTCAACAATATATCATTAGTGGCAATTATTTTCATTGATACAAAACTTATAGCCAAGTGAAATTTTAATTAATAAAAAATTTGGATATTAATAAGGGAATCAGACTTCATCTCCTTTTTTCCTTTTTAAAATTTTCGTTTTTTAATTTTAAATTTAAACATATTGATTTATTAATAACAATCTCTGATTGTAAAAAAATATATAATAAATAACTTCAGCGATAAAGAAAAAAATCAGAAGTTATTAGTGAAATAAAATTTTATGTACTTTTAAAATTGTGTATATGTAATTTAATAGCTATACAAAGAAGTCATGTAGTTACCACATCAGTTTTGGTGAAAAAATTTGATTATTTAATATTAATTGAAAATTATAATTTAGAGTCGGATTATTTTTATTTATGCATTCTATTTGATAATAAATATCGCTTTAAAATTTAATAATCTTTACCCGTTTCGTTTTTGTTTTCATTTTGTTGATCGTAGTTTTCATTTTATTTTAGTTCATTTATTAGATCGATATGAGACTTAACATTTATTTAAAGAGTAATAAAGTGACTTTTACGCTAACCTAATATTTTAAATACAAGTATTTGATGTTAATAAATACCAATATTTTAGCAGTTTTGTAACTGTCCATTTTATTGAAGAATTGGAGGATCGTATCTCACTTTCAAATGGAAATAAGTTTAAAAGGAGTGAAACAAAAAGTGTCTATATGTAATTAAATAGGTGTACAAGGAAGTCATATATATAGTTTCCACATCAGATTTTTCTTTTTTTTACATAACATCAAACATTTGAAATGTAAAGATGAATTACACAGTATTATTTATTACTCATTATATTTTTTTGAAACATGTTTTATTTATTTATTTTTAATCATTTATTGCATTTGAACAGTCTTAGCTGTAATAATTAGTTTCTCCTTTAACGCAGTCATTATTCTGGAGGGAGGGGAATGTGAAATAGGTGAGATGTTATGACCTTTGATTGCTAATCGGTTGAAGTTGTTTGATTATATATATTTACGGTTAAGCTTATTTACCTTTATAGAAATTTTAGTAAAACTACAACGTGGATTATCATTTTAACTCATTGGCGTCAGGGTAGTTGTATTATCGAATTATTGAAATTTTCAAAAATTTCATGTCGAGAATAATTTAAAAAAAAAAGTAATAATTGTAAGATTCCTTGAATTGCCGCTAGTGTCGCTGAGTATGTGTATCGCCTAACGTAAGGATAAGTTAACTGTTATGAGTAAGCTATTTTTATTTGATTTCCTTGAAATTGAATAAATATAAAAATATTTTTTTAAAATCTGTTAAAAAGTTTTATGATTTTTTTCTGTCCTATTGTTACTGCTTTAACGACTGCGAAATGTGAATGTGTTTCTCTTTAATTTAATCTGGCTGTTCGTATTGTTTTTTTATTATATAATATTGTTTACGTTTTGTCAAAAATTTCTAATAGAAACATAATTGTTTACAATTTTTTTTTTTTATACAATATGCTCCATATGGAAGAAATAATAAATTATCTTGTAATGAGGCTATTGTACTGAAGCAGTTTTTTTTCATAATATTATTTGTTTCTCACGTCTGTTTCTATAAAACATCACATAGGTGTTTCTTTTGTTTCCTTCTCTTTTCCTACTCTAATTGACGTATTTAGTAATTCAAAAGGAATTGTGTGATGATGCACGGCAGGGACTACGCCTTTGTAGGAAGAGGTATATAAGTAAGTCTCTGTATATTGTTCCTTACTTCCACTAATAAAGTGCTGTGTGCAATTGAAAGAAAAAAATTATATTTTACTTTACGAAATAGATTATTCGAAGTTTAAATACCGTAATAAAATACGATGTACAAGAGGTCACCCGTAACTTTCATAACCTAATCTACTCGTGAAAGTAATGGAAAAAGTTCATGTAAACATATACCCTAAAATACTTTGTTTGCGAGTTACGGTTAGTGAAAGATTTCGCTCGGATTTCAGTTACTCTCGATGAAATGAAGTCTTAGTGCACTTAGCGATACACCTGAATATGTTATAATTATGTTTACTTTTCCTTAAACACAACGTTAATGAAATCATTAACGCATTAACCCGTTAATAAGACTTTCAAAAGTGGTCGAACCGAATACTTTTTATCGTATCATGACATATGAAGTCGATGACAATCCTGGACGGAATAATTTTGGTTAGGCATCGTTTGCAGGGTTTACAGATTTTATTCAGAGTATATCTTCTATTGTGTGTTTTTGTTTCTTAATTTTCACTATTTTTATCTAGTTAATATCTACATAATAACGGAATATATTATTTTTCTTTATGTAATATTTGAATGATAGATTAAAGTTAACCGTCTTTTTATATCTTTTGATGATTATGAGAAAGTTGAGCAAAACAAAAAATTTCGCATAAATTGATGCTATTATAATTCCGCACACATGAGGTTTGACACAAATAAATATGAGAGAGATTTGACCTTGCTCTGTCGTTAAATTAAGTAGATCAAGTATTTTTATATTTTAAAAATATAATTATTGTAATTATAATATTTGTAAATTAAAAAAAAATTCTCTGTAAACAAAAACTAGAATATAAACCTTGCAGGACTGGTAAACTGGCTAGGCGTACTGCATAATTAAATTACGCGGAATAATTAAATAAAATCGTAATGTTGGATGGATGTTCTCCATTAGGAATCCTCCCTCATTCGCTGGCGGCTTTGTAATGTTTGTTGGAAAAAAATAATTTCTTGCAGTAGAATAGTTAGATCGGCAGACAAAATATTTTTTGATCGATAAATTTGTTGCACTCATTAAGGATAAAGATAACGTAGAAACTGCGGCGTGAAATCCGCGGGTAGTCCCCTTATACGTCCTGTGGATGGATTTTCTGTTACCATATTGGTAAAAAGTAGAGCCTCTTCGGCCCAAAGTAAACAAACATGAATGTTACATTTTCATATGTATCAAATATTATATAGTATGTTACGTTCTTGTATGTATCAAATACTATATGATATATTACGTTACGTTACGTTACGTTCTATGCGCTGAGAACGTTGAAGGTAGACATGGACATGATCGGCTCCTTTTTTATATTCGATTCGAGCCATATTCAGTTACAGTAAAGAGACCGGCAGAAGGCTGTACAATTCCAGATGCTCGATCAGTTGCAAGCAATATTTCAAGCCAGTAGCTCGTAGTATTTCATACAAGTTAGTTGCAAATATTACTCATAAGTAAAATATTCGTAAGTCGTTTATGTCATTATACAAGTTTATTGTTTATAAGTTTAATTACGATACAAGAAAATTATACTACTCAAGATTATTCTATGCTATACTATTATGCCTTTAACGTCATTAACGCATATACTACAATTTATGACAATGAATAATCATTTAATTAAAAAATGGTAGTTATTCATTTAAACGACTACATCACATCAGCTACTATACATAATATATACCTGTTGGTCCTCCGTGCATCCGTAAAGCGTCTATCTACAACCATTCAACAACTTTACATATTTGTTGGTGTTGTATTAAACATTGAAGCAATTACAACATCTTTACAATGAAGAGGAAGGTGGGTTTCAATTGATGTAATGAATTTAAATGGTGCTATAGCGCAGCGCGACCGGTAGAACGATTAGACGAGTTTTGTGCTCTGAAAGCTTATAATTTTTGTATTATTGACGTAATTTGATGTTTTATATTTGTTTAGATTGTATATTCAGTAATCATAAACGAAGACAGAAAATTGTTTCGGAGCAGTTACAGATGAGAATGTAGAACGGAATCCGTTCAGTAAGCCATTCACTCACAGTGTTTCATTGATTTTATTTGTTGTTATTAAATTCTTATTTAACAAAGCTCTATTGTTTCTTGCTTCGATTAATCGGGTAATGTGAAAAAAAAGCCGCAATGAATTTTTGTTATTAAATTCGGACATTTTTGTTTAGTTTTATATCGATAAATACGACCTCCTTACTTTAAAAAAAAAAAAAAAAATTTCTGCTTTCCTTTAGGTTTTAATATATTGTTCAACAGAAGAATATTACAAATTAGACGATTCGACTAACAAATTTGAATCGAAGTAGTTTTAAGGAAGGAGAAAAAAAAACGAACTCTCTTTAAAGTCGATTATTAGGTCGTTCATCTATGTTTGGAGTTAGAACGATGAGACGATCTGGAGAATGTTGTGACTTAACGAACCTGTGTGGCGTGGCGGACTCTATAAGAAGTATCTGCATACAAACGATAAACAAGCAAAACTTTTGTATACCGATTGAATATATATATATTTTTTTCATTACATTTTAACAGATTGTGTCATCAGATATTTCTCTAAACCGGTTTACTATAATGGGAGTTAATGCGTACGCTTTACTAGCTATCGCGGACCGAATCTATCATTATGTGATGGCCGGACGTTAGATTTAGATAAAATAATAACGGTTTAAGCCTTTCTGATATGAATAATTTTCCCGAGCGCCTGCAAAAATATATAAGATTAAAAAAAATCGCCTTTATCAGATTTTTAACATAAGAGTTTTGGTGATAGTCGGAAGGTTACGGTTTAATACGTGTGACCTCTTATGTTTACATATAAGTCTAAGTCACCGCCGATTCCGATTTACAATCTGCGTCTTAAGAACAACATTAAGTTTTAAATTGTTGACCGACCCGTTATAATTGTAGTGGTTATCAGCTATCGCTTGTTCTGATCTATTTACATTTGTTCGCCGGTATCTACGTAATTTAGTTTTGACAGTAAGTAATTATTAAATTATTGCTGTAATTTAAATATGTAAATATCCGTTTTTATATTGATGCCATCGAATTAATGTGATAGTTTTTATCGCGAATCTATCAATTTTGAAAAACGATATTTCAACAAATCATTAGTCTCTCGGATGGGTTTGATTCTATTTTCCATATCTTTTTGTTCTATATATACACTTTTTAACCTCGACATTACATCCTACGCCGAGTTGCCAGTTTCGTATATTTCCTTTCTTTGTCTTACTCTACAGTTTTCACTTTTTGTATGTCCTTACATCACTAAATAAACAAAACCTGGACGTCTTACACGGGCCCCCCGACCTTGTTCGTTTTAGTACAAGTTTCTGCACGAATTCTCTCCTCCTCTATTCGTCTTGTGACCTATTCAGTTGGATTTTTATCGACCCACCTAATTTTCGAACATCCTTTGTAACATTCCTTTCTTTTCTGTTTTATACCTTGTTTCACTACCGTAAAGTAAAGTGGTAAATTCCAGCAAATTTTCATGTAATTAATTAGATACACAGTCGATGGTGTAGCATACTCGTACCTATTTTTACATGAATGTTGTTCTCGGCTTTTTCCAATCTGCTTTTGATATCTGTATTATCTGGTCCACCTTTCATCATTTTACTGTGTAAATAATAAAATTCTCCTAATTCTAGTGTAATAACGTTTAATTTCCTCATTATTATTCTGCAAATATGTTCTGTTATAATACTTAAAAATCTAATCGTTGAGTGCGGAATAACTAATTTTTTGTATTTGCCCTTGCAGACCTTTTATAATTATTGGTTGTCCATTTTTCACCATTTTTTTTTTCACGAAATAATTTTTCAATAAAGAATGGCTATTATTAGGAATGTGAAACAAAGATATAATACTTTCTTCGCATTGATTATTTATTCTTATACGATAGGAAACTTAATCATACATGAAAAAATCTGTTGAGGATACCATATGACTTCCTTACACGAAAATCAAAAATAATACGATTCTAAATTATAATTTTGAATTAATATTAAGTAATCAGATATTTCACCAAATCTATTATACATACACATATTTAATAATCCTATTAAATTACATACACACATTTTTAAAAGTAAATAAAATTTTATTTCAGAAATAACTTCTGCATTTGTTATTGAATTATTATTTATTGTAAAAATTTGTTTACAATCGTGGGTTAATAATTATTAATAAATCACAATATAATTAAATCTAAAAAAAAAAAAAGTTAAAAAGTAAATGAAAAAAAGTTTAAAAAAAGAAAAAAGGATATGAATCTGATTCGAACCGATATGACTTCCCTTGTACGATCCACTATAACTCTGGAACCAAGAAAAATAAGTACCACTTTCACAAGTATTGAGCTCTCAATTGAGAGCTCAATGATAAGCGCTCATTGAGAGCTTATTACTGCAGTTAAGAAAAAGTTAAAAATCTAATTTTTTTTTCCAACATCCTATGGCCAATCATTTTTGAGTTACGCTGGATACTTACGTACAGACGTCATGCCGAAACTAGTCAACATGGATTCAGGGATGATCAAAATAGATATTTCCGCTGAAATCTGAAAACCACGAAATATGCTATAAATAAAAAGATAGCGCTGTTTTCGATTTTCGCGAAGGGGGAATTTTGGGGAATTTTTTTTTTATTAAGTAAAGTAAGCGTATACCCGCGTACTGAATTTAATATAATGTGGAATAATATTTGAAAAAAATGACCCCAAAAACCTATCTACCCCACCCCCTGAAAACGTGGACAACATAATATTACTGACTATTTTCTCCTTATGCACGAGTCTTTGTGCCAAATTTCATCACGAAATTATCGAGTCAAAATTGATTAAGCTTTGAATATGCTAATATATGAACGTATGTACAAACGTTACCCTCTACTTATGTATGTTTTTGTTTTGTAGGTCGAGAAATGAAAAAAAAAACACCATTTCCCATTTTCTGACTGTTTACACCATAGTTTCCCTTTTGCAGCGTAATTCTAGAGTAATGATTCTCAAAGCTTTTCGTCCACCGCTCACATTGAGAATCAGAAATTTTCTAGCGCCCCGAAAAAATTTAAACTTATAATCTGTTAAAAATAATAATTGCAGTTGATATTTTTAAATGCGCTCTCAAAAACAGCAATTACAATTATTGTTTGTAACCTTGGCGTATTCTGTTACTGAGATGAAACTTATATTTTAAATTAGAGCAATTAAAACGCACATTTAATAATATTTGGAAGTATTTTTATTAAACTTGCTTTCAAAAAAATTACAATTGTGTATCTATATAGTTACATAACAATAGTGATAGCATATTTAGTATAACTCTATTTTTTTATGTTTAGCTAACGGAACCTTCGTAAGGTATTACTTCAGAGGATTAATGAGGATGATATGTATGAATGTGAATAAAGATCGTTGTACAATGAGATGTCTTGTACAATCTCATATCGACCACTCCTGAGAGTGCAACCCAACCACCAAAGAGCACCGGTATCCACGATTTAATATTGAAATCCGTATAAAAGTAAACTACCTTTACTAGGATTTGAACCTTAAAAATCAGCTGATTTACGATATCGCGTTAACCACTAGACCAGCCCGGTGGGCTATATTCAATATAACTATACAATAATTAAAACAAAGCTTTCAATTTAAACTAGTGTCGTTAGTATTTAATTATAGTTAGAAATATCAGATGTTTTATTTAGCCATCACCTTCCTAGATCGCCTGAACCCCCCCCCCAATTTTCTGTGGGCCTTCTACCGCCCCTCCCTGAAGGCCTCCAGCGCCCTCAAGGAGGCGTTATCGCCCTCTTCAAGAACGAATGCTTTAGAGTTATGATGCCAGGAAAGTAAAAATAAAGAATCCTTCTGCTATCTTTGTTATAATAAATAAAATTTAAAAAAGAAACGGATTATAGTTATTAAAAACAATCATTGTTAACGACGTCGTCCCGGATGATTCTTAATAAAAATAACATTAAATGTTTCGCGCAAATACAATTCGATATACAGGTAACAGGCCGGTTTCACATCGACAGCGGTAGCAGTGCTGCGATACGAACGGATCGCGTCTAAACTTTCTTAATTATTTGCCGAGATATAACAAAACAACAAAAACGGATACATCATTAGAGATGTGGTCCGATTGTCGGATGTAGGTAGAGAAATACCACAACTCTGAGCCGGTAGAACCCAAATCCAACTCGAAAAAATTATAACCACAAAACGAAATGCTGTGTAAACAATTTACTCCTTCTGCTATAATAATTAATGTATTTTTATTTATGCGTTTGTAGTACCATTTCTGTACAATTGATGCAACATAGGCTGTGGTACAATTGTGGTCGGTGTAAACCGGTCTTACCGGAATATAATTACGAGCAGCGTATCACAACAGCAAATTATTATCAGTGTTGATACAAGATATTTAAAATGATTTTTACTCTCCGTAGAACGTTATGTAATAGTTATTTAAAAAATACAGTAAATAACAATAAGAAAATAAATAAGCTGAAGCTAAATAGCAGTTACTGATTGATAATAATGAGTTCAGTAACGTGTGAGTAATGTCATACCTTGAACCCTGAATCTTTGGATGAAAGGAAGGAACGCCATGACTCTGCCATGAAGATCGATGGATAATTAATAATTACCAAACGCATTTTTATTTTCAGTTTATCAGAATTGGTTTTTTCGTTTTTAAAATTAACAGTTTCTGACTGAAACAGCCATCACTTGAAAGAAAACCGATCAACTTGAGAATCGTTTTAGTTAGAAATTGGACGAGACGATTTAGTTAGGTAATTCACATTATCATTCATGTTGAATACATATCATCCTCATTGATCCTCTTAAGTAATACCATACGGTAGTTGCGGAGACTAAACAGAAAAAGAGAAAGATTAACGAAAACTAGTCTGCGAAAAAATTACGAAGTTATAATTGTTTTAATTACCCGTATTATATTATTTAACGTTATGAGGTTTTAAACTTAAAGATGAAGATATAGCCGATAGAAACTTATATAGTTCAATCACCATTTTTAGCGCTTTTTTTTTCTTTTTGTTAAGAATACATACGGATTAAACCTTGAAATACGTTATGGTAGATAAAAAGTAAATATTTTACTTCTTTTTTTGCGTTGAAAGTTACGATTAGCCTTTTTTACATAAATTTGAATTTTTCATTATATTGAGTTATTAAGTAACTTTCCTGCAATTCATAGTACGAGTATTATGTAAATAATAATTCATAGTATTAATAAATAGTATTTTATTTAAACCACTTAATACATTTCATTGGTGTTCAGTTCAAAAAAAAATATCCATAATACATAAAAAAAATATCCGTGCATACATACATAAATAAAAATTCTTTTTTAACCATTTTTAAAGAATTTTTACGGATAATTCAAGAATATTTATTAAATAAGTATTGCAGATATATATGTTACAGTTCGATCGGCACTCGACTGTACTTTTTTATTAATATATCCTTATTGCTAACGATTTATTATGGTTAGTGTTGTGGTAAAACGAATTACAGATCTGTATCCGATCGAAAACCGCTTATAAATGTAGTGTACATCCCGTAAATATTATTAATTTCAAATGAAATTTTATTCTTAAAAATTACAGAAATTTTAATAAACCAGAAGAGAGTATGATCTGTAGACCATATGCAGTAAAATTAAAAACAAATTTTTTATGTGGACACATTTGACTTTCTTATACTCCTTTTAAAAATACTCGTATTTTTTGCACTTCGTTTAAAATTATTTCCTTTGAAATTGAAATTCGATCCCCCAATTCTTTAAAGTGGTCAGTTTTTCATATAATTTTTTTTTTTTTTTTATTTAAATATATTAAAATTAGAGTATTAATGTTATTAAACTTTGTAAAAATGTTTGAATTAAAATGTAAAGTACAAAAAATTAAAAAAAAAAAATTGA
>JAAAKQ030002712.1:4409-18867 GCA_010016005.3 Zanna intricata | reverse complement strand
TATGAATGAAGGTAATGAAGTACAGAAGAGAAATTGCCTGCAGAATTGTTTAAGAGCGTATTATTTTGTACTATAAATAATAGAGAGATAAGCCAAAAGGCCAAACTGCTTTTATTCTCATAGAAATGCGGAAGTAATGATGGAAAGACCAAATTAAAATGAAACCTGTCTCATGTCAGGAGCAAAGCGAGATTGTTTGTGGAAAAGGGATTGAGAGAAGGAAATTTTGAGGGAATTTAGCACAAATTAAACTGTTTTGATATGACAGGGCTCTCAGTCCTTCCAGAGGAGGGTAACAATCGTTTGAAGGGGTGGATGCAAGGAGGATGATGGTACAGCTCTCATAAGACCGACAAAAGGCTTAACGTTTCCCCTTTCTCAATTTCTCTCCTGTTATATCAATCCGACCGCTAATTGCTCAGTCTTGCCACTCGAAGGGAATTTTCTGTGTTCTAGATATATAAGACGTATCTTTCCGTACAAACATAACTAACATATTTATCAGTATTTTTTTTCTTACTTTTTTAATAATTTATTAAATTTTGTATTTAAAATATTATTTACCTCCCTTTATCTCATTTCATATTTAGCAGAAATTTTCTTTCCTAGTAATAAAATCTATTTTAGTCTTTTAATTTTTTTATAAAAATTTACATTTCATATGTACTTGAACTAATAGTATTTATTTTCCTATTTTTAATCAATTCATTTAAATTAATTTAAATTTATTAGAGGTAAGAGCAATTTAATACTCAAGTTATCTCATGATGAATACTATGATTTAAACAAATTACATGATGAATTAAATATTGTCTAGGGACTTTGCTTAGACTTAAGAATGTTAAAGAATAACATTCTCTTTTTTGCATAAATTATATAACTTAATAGTTGATTCGTACGCTTTCATTATGAACAACTTATGTTTATTGATGTGTAAAAGAATTAATTTTAGTTTAAAAAAATGTTTGAACCCATAAGGTTATTGTAAATTTTCATACATTTTAATACAATTTCATTACCAAAATTCAAAATATGAAGATAATTGAAATAAATTTATTTTATTCCTTATGAAATATTTACACTAAGTTTAATTTACAACATTTTTTAAAAATACTTTTATAATTAATTTACTAACATTAATTTTTTATCGTTCTACGCATTTTAAAATATTTAAAGAAAGAAAATACACATGGATACAAGTTACCAGAAAACATTTATGCAATGATTCAAATCTTAAAACTTGGTATTACATGAATAGTTTTGATGAATAGAAGGGAGGGGTTGCATGTTTCTTATAATCACTGAAATCATTTTTTTTTAACTTTATGGGATATTTATTTATTTTTTTAAATTATATAACATAAAAATACCTTCTAAAAAAATAAGAGGACGAAAATAGTCATTTTATAATAATTTAGATTTAAGTGAAATTTTATCACTAAATTTTAATCTTAACTTAATTTTAATTTTTCTTCTTAACAATTTAATTTAAAGTTAAGAGAAATAATTCTAAAACACTAATTACTAAAGGTAACAGAAAAAAGGCAATTTAAATTATGATTTGTAAAAGGTTTTTTATTTTAAAAATTCTGATAAATTTTGCAATATATACTCTAAATATCTTATTATATATAACAAAAGCAAACAAATAACTTATAAACTTTATTAGTTTGGTTGTATATGATATGGGAAACATGTATTTGTAGTTCCTACATACTTCATTACTGTATGTTGTTTGATTATTGCTTCGAAAATGATAATATTTTCATTATAAAAATATATTGATAAATTTTAATACGAGAGTTGCTATCAAAATGTGTAATTGCATAATGTATTCAAGTTATAGTGAAAGAGTATCGAATAAACAACCTGTCAAACAAATAATAATATATAATAACAAATATTCCAGTCGTGTAATAATTGTCAACTGTTACAGAACGAAATATTTTTCTGTATACTGAAGATCGAAAAAAATATTTAAAAATGAAAATTATAAGATATTAAATTTCGTATTCTTATAAAATCGATCCTCCGTTTTATTGGTAGAAGCAGTTCAACTATTTGAATTTGTCAACTGTCAGTTTTCAAACCACATTGGTAAATACAGTTACTTCAACACTGAATAAATAAATAATAAGTATACATTTTTCAACAGTCCTACTTCAAATATTCTAGATAAAACTATATTTACTAGCAGGTGTAGTTTGAGAATACTGTACATAATCTTTTGCGTTCTGGTTAGTGGTTATTCCTCTTAAACCTGATGACAGATAAATTAATGAAGACTAAATTTTTCGCTATTATTTTTTAAAAACACAATTAAGTACTACAAATATCTTATACATTATGATCTGTAATATATATTGTAACAAGACTGATATAACGGACCTAAGTAATGGATTTCTGTCAATTAAGAAGGTAGGAGTAGAAAATCTAATAATGGGAGGAATCCAGAAAGGGGGTAAAAGAATCCCTTTTATTAAAATTAACAGGTCCGTTTAACAATCGTCCTTTGTAATACTGCCCGCTGACAGACCTAAACAGACGTTTTTCTGTGATAAGGGGTTACTGGAACAGGGTAGTTGTCTCATGGGAAAATGTGAGGACGGACGATCATTCTCATGCCTCGAGTTGGGTCCGAATAAACAGGTAAAAAGAATAGGAGTATAAATATTTCGGAAAAGACCAATTGACCTCAGTGTGCGAGAGTATTCCGTGCGGAGGTCAGTAGAGGAGCGAATTTCTAGTGCGTACACTAGTTCGACGCGATTAATGTGACACAAGTAACTCCAGTCAGGACAGTACATAAAAACAAGAAATGGTTCGAGAGTTACTGTTAGACTATAAGGGAAAGAGATAATGTACTAAATTTCATTTATAAATTGATAGAGTAATTTTATTTGTGAACAGAAAAGGTATTTGCAGTAAAATAACTTTATAATTTTCTTATTTATTGTACTATTATTGTTAATACAAAACTAATTGTTAAAAGAGTTAAGATTAGCGGTGGAATGCTTCCTCTTTTGTCAATGGGACTGAATTTTGGTTTTCAATATTTAACTACCTTTACATAAATCGTAACGATTACTTTAAATTCTGTTTTGCATGCAGTCACTGTTTATTGTTATTATTTTTTTTCTTGAAGTTTTGTGGACATCGACTACTTTGGACATTAGCCTCTTTTACATCAATAAAAAAGAAAAAATAGGGAAAAAACTTTCCCTTCCCAAGAAACATAAAATAACAGCATCTAAGTATAGACTTGTCGGTGAATATAAAAACCTTTAAACACAATATAACACGGGGGTAAAGGTTCTTTATTATTTAAAACTTACTAGCTAATTTCATGCGAAATTTAGCCAAAAAACTCAAACCTTGTATGTGTTGATACTAAAGTTTACTTGCGTTTAATAAGTATGACAAGGGTGTAAAGGGCCCTTGGAATTTAGCACCACACAATACATTAATAATAATTATTCAAAAACTCGTTTCCAAAACATATTATTAGTACAACTTAAGTACACTATTGAAATCAAAAAATTACCTTTAATTAAAACTCTTACTTAACAGATGATCTCTACCTTCATAAGCTTTATTTAAGTGGTTTTCCTTTCGGCCATCCTTTCTTGCTTCGTTTTTTCATCTTCTGTAGGACCTCGATGTCTATCTCCATTGTATCTGAGTCCTTGGATATGGAGTCTTCAGTTCCTCCGATACAAGTTGCGCAGGATCTCCTGCTGCCGGCATCAGATGACGCCGGCTCAGATGGACATCGCAGTCAAGACTCGATGTACGTACTGTTAGAACCTTTCCGGCTTTACAATGTCTCGCTCTTTCAACTAAAAGCCTCTGCTCTTTTCGAGGCTCCATTTTTGTTTTCCTTACATCTTCCTTTTCTAAAACTATTTTCGAACGTCCCGGAGATGGGAGTTTATCAACATGCACCTTCAGGTTCCTTCTGCTTTTTTTTAGTTCAATATCCTTCTTTGACTTTGTATTTGTCAAAAACTCAGTCCTCGGTGGAGTAGAACATTTTGGTCCTGACCCGTCTGTTTTGATTCTTAGCGCTTTTGGACTGCTGTCCCTAGTAGAACGAACCGTCAGCTTCTTATCGATAAGTCTTTCGATTAAGACTGTTAGGTCTGGCGCTATCTCTGTCACTACGTCTTTTAGCTTCAAAGTGGCAACAGAGGCAGCAGCAACCTACGCATATGACGTGCCCTTCGGCGTAGTGCTAAGCACGATTTTCCTAGTTTCAAAGTAATAGACTTTCTAAACTGTCTTTATTTCCTGAATTTGTCAGCTCTTCTTTATATTTTGGGAAATTCCTTGACCTTGCGCTAAGCTTTTCTCTACAGTTAACGTATGTCGGCGGGTTAACACTCTGCATGGTTTACAGATAACGCTCTTCACGTTTCGTCTGAGTGGAGTGGATCGCCACACATGCAAATTTGGTTTCTCTGCATTTAGCAGCCGTATGTCCAAAACGTTGATATCCAAAACACGGCAGTTGTGTCGGGACTAACGGGCGTACGCTATGCCTATGAAATTCAGATTTTATTTTCTCTGGGCACGTCGCGGAGGGTAGGACTTCCCCGTTTCGATGAGTGTTTAACGTTGAGCGTCAAAATCCTATTACTCCCTGACCATAAAGCTCGTCTACAATTTCGTAATCGGTGCAGTTAAGCTAGTCCCTGCACATGACTACTCCTTTTGATGTATTCAGTGTACTGTATGGCACAACCTCGACATCGATAAGTCCAATTTTCTTTGCCTTCATTAGACGTGACAACTGTATGTCGTGGACCATTTCAACAAGTAGACCGGTTGCAGTCTTCCTTGTATCTTAACTACTCCTCCAGCGTCTTCAGTGATGCCTCAGGCGATCATGAAGGGGCTATTCTTTGAGAAAACTCCATCTGTTTTCTTAATAATAAGGAAACTTGGAGTAGGCCTGTCACTCTTATGTCGAAACTTCGTTCGATCTTTCTTGTCCATAACAATAATCTCTTCCTAATCACTAAATACAACGCTTTTACTCCTCCTCGCTTCCGAAGAAAGAGGATCTCCAGGACGAGGGTTTTTACGTAGACCTTCTGCCACGGAAACTGTAGATGATGTGTGATGTTCCATGAAATTATTAATACGCCAGTCATGATGTCGCAAGGTGCGGGCGGAGAGACAGTTGGGCGCGCTCCGGATCATAGATCCTGCCTGGGTTTCCCCAGTCAGCCGTCCCCCACAAATTTAACTCGGACTGGGGGGACAGGTACTGCCTGATCCACGATATCAACATCCCAGGGCTCGTACGGAGCAGTAAGGGTTTCAATCCCCTTACCCATGGGACAATTCCTGCCAAGGGCCGAAGTGACTGACAGACACTAGGCGGCGCAAGACTTCGGCAGAGCAAGCGCAAAGCAGCCCACCCACAACCCGGCTCCACAACCGAGAGGTGGGATGGGCACTCCCCGCTCGCGCTCCGCCCAGCATCGACAAACAGATCACGGTCATACGTTTCACCGCCAAAAGCAGCGAAGCCAAAAAGCAGAACCTCTACCAGCTCGGACAGCTAGGGACCGCTAATCCTGTACTCCGCAGGGAACTCCTGAGCAACAACATTTTTCTGTTAGCCGTCTTAGGTTCAGGTACCAAAGTACCACGTCGTTGCCCGCCCCGGACGTGTGCGTAGGTGTTATTGCACGGACATGGTGTTTGGTTTGTCCGGGGCATTATTTTTATTATTATTATTATTGTATGTTGTTGTCTTTATTGTTATTATTCTGATCATTATTGTGGGTTGTTTATTACTGACGTTTATTATTAATATTATTACTATTGTTATTATTATAATTATTGTTTATTTACTTATGACTAATTTTACTTATGTTCTTAAAGTTTTAAATTGTAATTATATAAACATATAAAATTTTTCATCTCTCAATGTTCTAATCGAGATGCGAACACGGGAAAATGTTTTAAAACCTATCCCTCACATAAAAAGAAATGTTCTATTCTACTTCTTCAGTTTGCTTTAATTTTTTGTCAACTTTCAAGCCATTTTTCTCTTGAATAGTAGTATATAGGCTCGAAAATCTAAAAGTCATTTCTAAAATTAATTGGTGGTAGAACATTTAAAATTGAATCATCGTTTCACTGGTAATCAAAAATCTTTTCTTCGTTTTTTTCCTAACTTATATCTATATCTTATTTATACCTATTTCATTACTTATATGTAAGGAAGACATCTATATCTTCCTTACGTAAATTTTTATCATTATTTCTGTACAGAGTATGAAGTTAGAGGTTGAATATTTAATTACATAAAAGCACTTTTCATCTTAATATAGTTAAACAAACTATTAGAAAGATACTATAATGTTTTTTTTTTTTTTTTATATATGATGGATATCAAGAAGTAGATTAAACATTTTCTTTTATATCAGTGTATTAGAAGTAATGCTAACAAAATACTGCGTTTACCTAATTTTATAATCATCTTTTATAGCTCTCCGATAAATAATTTAGATCAAATATTCTCCTACCTTCCTGAGTTAATTGAACATTAGACTAAATTATTAGAAGATTTATTAATTGCCTCTAGTTTTAGAGACAGTATATTAATGTATACTTTATCACAGCACTATCAGTTTACTAATAAATTTTTTGTTTTATGTTTGTGCTTACAAAAATAAAATTTATAGTAATAATAAAACACTAGTATTTTCATAATATTAATTACTAAAAAGCAATTTCAAATGACATTAATATCTTTTTAAAGTAATTTTTCCTTATAAAATTTATATCATCGCTTTTGTAACTAATTAATTAGATTTATCCATATTATCTCGTACAGAAAAGCTAAAGTTAAATGCTGAGACCGTTCCGTATGTGTTTGTTTACTTTTGTGGTTCAGATTTATATTTCATTTTAAAAGGTATAGTTATATATGTATGAACAAACAAACACATACACATGTGTGTGTGTGTGTGTGTGTGCGTGCGTGTGTGTGTGTGTGTGTAACTAGTAAATCAGAGTTATCGTGTATATTTGTGTGAGTGCGTGCACGCATGAATGTGTAAATGACAAAATTTATCAAATTTCTTATAAATTTACAAATAAATATTTTATAATATCCACGTTATACAATGCAAACACATCCACAGATGTTTGTTGACAGCGATATATTAATAATAATGTTACTATGTTTAATATGTCATGCAACATATTTTACTAACTTCGTTAATTAAAAAGCTCTTTTTAAGCGTATTACTGTAATCCTGATGTTCATTAGTACATCAGCATTATTATATCAATACGTTCTGTTAGGAGTATAATTAAATTATATTGTGTTGACTATATTTTACGTGAAAATTGTAAATCATATATTTGTTTAATATATGGGAATAACTTTATTATTAATATTATCAACGCTTCTCTGGCTCTTTCGCTGCACTGGTCTTATTTTTTCCTATCTGATGTAAATTGGTTGAGGTTGATGAATATTCATTGTTACCTCGTACTTGAAAAGTACGGTTGTTCATGAAGTTGCTAAGTAATATTGACAGATTGCCACGACTATCCCATTCATGCAATTAAATCATTATTCCATGACGCCAGGTCATATCAAATGCCTTGTGCAGGTCAAATTATTATTACTAATAATTTGACCTGACCCTAATTATTATTAGTAATAATAATAATTTGACCTAATAATTTGATATGACCCGGTGTCATGGAATAATGCTTCAATTGCATGAATCCATGGCAATCTCTCAATATTACTTAGCAACTTCATGAATAACAGTACTTTTCAAGTACGGGTTAACAATGAATATTCAGCAGAGAAAGTATTAGAAAATGGCATACCGCAAGGATCGCCGTTGAACGGTACCTTGTTCACGATCGCGATCAACAAGCTGATTTTAGTAATTACAGTCGAAATTAGCAATGCGTTTATGTAGATGATCTTGCAAGTGTATATGCCAGCAACCACACAGCTATGGTGAAATATCAATTACAACGTGCGATAAACGCTATTACTGAAGTAGCGAAGTATAATGGATATAAATTTCCACCAGACAAAACGTGTTGTATACACTTCTGTAGAAAGAGAATTCCTCACCGAAGTCATGTATTAAAATCGACGATATCCCGATTGAGTACGAAGATAATGTCTGATTTCTGGGTCTACTTTTAGATAAATCCCTGACATGGGGACTACATATACAGGATTTGAGTGATAGCTGCAAAAAAGCCCTAAACATTATTAAATGTTTATCCAGTATCAACTGGGGCTCAGATAAACATAAACTGCTGAGACTGTATAAAGCATTGTTTCAATCGAAACTTGACTACGGATGTGTTGTATATTCATCTGCCAGAAAGTCGCACTTACGAAAGTTAGATGTAATACGCAACAGCGGAATAAGGTACGCCAAAGGCGCATTCGGTACAAGCCCGGCTACTATTTTAATATCAGAAGCCGGAATAATGCCACTGCGTTATAGAAGGGATCCTATTACTAAGATATACAGCAAATATGTAGGCCTTTCCTTCCCATATAAATTATAAAGCACTCAATCATCATAACTTAGCTATATTATCATAATTTAGCTGTATCCAAACCAGCCGGAATAAGGTATCACGAATTAGTAAGGAAATGTGAAATTGCTCTACCAGATACGTTAGCAATTTCTACTAGAGAGATGCCGCCATGGTTCTTGCCAGTGGAGATTGAATCGCAAGATAAACGCAAAATTGGATCTCTGCTATGATAAAATAAAAGATAACCCAGGAGTAATCATCCAACAGGAATTTTTATCAATCGTCAGTAGTTACGATGAATACATTAAGATTTATACTGATGGTTTTAAAACCGAAGAAGGTGTTGGATGCTCCATATATGTAAATGAAGAAGCCCATTTTTGGAAGCTGCCAGATGTGGCAAGCGTTTACACGACAGAACTTACTGTCATACAGCAAACTCTTCGCTATTGCGAAGAGAGAGTGCTTGTATGTTCCAACTCGCTGAGTGCACTTACTACAATTTGGAACAAAAATATTAAGGACGTCTGATCGCTAACATCCTCTTTATTTTATATGTTTTAAATAGTCGAGGACAGCGATGCGTATTTATATGGCTGCTGGGCATTCAGGTATTGCAGGAAACTAACGTGCAGAAGCTGCCAGAATGGCAACAGTCTGTGACAACTTGGATGCAATTCCTGTACGAGTGGCTGATATAAATAATTGTCTAACAAATATAATTAGAACGTACCGGTGAAATGAATACAGAGATTCGGTACTAAATTAAATGCCATTAAATCCTCTCCATACAAGTGGAAGAACGACGTGAAACTGACTCGTCATGAACAAGTGGCGGTGACTAGACCTAGAATTGGTCACACGCGAATTACGAATTCATATTTGTTAACCGGCAAAGATAGACCAAGGTGTGGTGTTTGCAACAAACCACTTACAGTCAAGCATCTAATGGAAGAGTGTAGCATATATGAGGCCGTCATAAAGAGGTTCGGTTTAGTAAATGAAATTGCTGCCGATTTGGAGAATGAAAATAAAGATAAAATAGTTGCGTATCTGCACACCAGTGGACTATTAACTAATGTATACTTACGCAAAGCTGTAATTACAAATAATGAAGTCGAATTTTTGGGATATTGGAATTTAATAATTTGGTATTGTCAATATATTTAATGTTGTTAAATTATTTTCTTTTAAATATCAGGGTTTATACACCTTGTAAGTATTCTTGTATTCAATCTTGTGTTTGTAACGCTTTTGCGTAGTTCTTATTATTTTTTAAAGAAATTTTATAGCCCTTTACACTCTAACATATGACGAGCCTCGCGGCGAATAACGATTAAAAAGAATGTGACAAGGACTAATAACTATAGCAGTTGATGCCCTTATAAAAAAAAAAAAATAATAATAATGCCCTGAGATAGATAACTTCCACATCCGGTACATACCATCTCCGTTCCACGTTCAGGGCGGAAACAGCTACACATAGTACTATTTCAGTATGCTGGCTAATAGAGCTCCGATTATTCTTTCCGAATTTGATTGGCCTGATTCTACCTACAGCCATACAACAAGGACTGGATTTATCGACCACCTGCAGGTACGAAATTTTTTAATGATTATAAACACGAATTAATACCACTTTTTTCCAACCTCAGAACCCACATTCCGAAAGACGACCGTCCTGTGGCGGAAATAACTTCAGAGAGTTGCAATGTTATCCACTGTACACCGGCGCCGCCGCAACTGATACAAGGCAGAGGGCCACCACAAATTACTAAATGCCCCGGATATGTCTAAAAACACATCTAAGACATACATACTTGTGTTAATTTTGTTCGCCGTAGGTAGCCACATCCATAACACTCAGAATAGCATCCTCCTTGCTCCTGCCCGGCTGGAACCCGTACTGATTCTCTTCAAGCAAACACTCCTCAGTCAACTTATCATTGATTCGATGATACAAAATCTTCTCGAAAACTTTCCCTATCACGAGCAAGAGCGTTAAGGGCCGATAGAAACTCGTAACAGCCGGGTCCTTGTTGCCTCTTTTATACAGTAACTTTCAAAAACCTTGCTTCCAACACACCGGGAAACACCCAGCAAAAAGCAATCTATTAAAGATTCTCGTCAACGGGCCCGTTATCATGGGTAACGCACGAACTAGGAGCTCAACTGTTATGCCGTCATGTCTGGGGGCTTTATTACGGGCAAAACTACAGATTACACGCTGCACCTCCGCCTCCGTCACCTTCAAGGACCGATGTTCAGCACGGTACGCCGCCACCTCGTGGCGTATCCAGTGATGAAAGGAAGCCTCACCCGCCTCCGTATCATCCTGGAGTAAGCCATTCAATAAAAGCGTGAGAAAACGTTCCTTAACGACAACCACTCCCTGTCCCTGTCGGGTCGAGAGAGACAGAAGGGACAGAAGGATCGCAGTCTTCTTCTTACGTCCAAGCACCCGATACACGACACCCCATGGATCCATGTTGCTCTGTTCACGCACAAAAGTGCGCCAGGAATCCCTACGTGAGGCACGAACTTACCGAAAATACCTGGTGCGTTCCCTGCGATATTCCATCATAAAGTCAACACGCCGGCCCGGATCACGCTCACGCTGGGCAACCTTCCGCAGCTTACACACAGCAGCCTTCTTGGCTGTGAGGGCACGTGTCCACCACCGGGCCACTCTTTCCCGATCCTACTACAGGAGATTGAGGCAGTCGTAATCACAGACAGCGAAAACCTCTCCTCCAGGTCATTTAACTCAGGGACATCGAAATCACGAACCGAGCCATCAAGTTCGTCCCCCAAAAGGAGTGAAAACCTGGACCAGTCTGCCTTCCTTTGCAGGAAGCACCCCTGTTGCAAGAAAACTTGCCCACGGAACCCACCGCCCAGCCTTCCAACGACGTCGAAAAGGACCAACCGATGATCACTTACGCAATCATCCACAATGGTCCAGTTCGATTCCTTTCCGTGAACGTACCGCCCAATCGTAACATCAATATTTGCACCAGCGAAAACTCTGCGACGGTCGACCATGTCGACATAAGTCGCGGGCTGACCGACACAATTAAACACCTCGAAATCATGCTGTGAGGATGAGGATGTTAAGCACATCTATATCCTTAACAAGGATATGGATGTGCTCACCACGCAAGAAGAGTCCCAACAGAATTTCGTCGAATCACGGGGGAGGTATTGACGATCAACATTCTGTTCATGCGGCAGGCTTATTGTGCTACAAAGGTGGTCACCGCGGCTTTGCCACCCATCCTTGCGGACTAACTGTTAAATGATGGTCGTGTTTGTATAGGATGGGTGACCTGTAGGATGATGAGCCTTTCCTTTGAAGATCTTTGCTTCTATTGTTATAGTCCAGGCCATAAGGCCAAGTCCTGTAGTTGGTCATCTGAGGAAGGACTGTCAGCGTGAGGCAAGATGTCCTTCCTGCGGGACGCATGGACATCCACCTCGGTGTCGGGGCTTCGAGGCTTCACCTGCACCATGAATGAGTGGTGCCTACGAAGTATAGCGGTGGTGTCTGTGAGGGACAGTCCCATGCGGGAAAATTGGGAGTTGGGAGGTTCCGGTGAAACGATCGGATGGGAACTCCTTTACAGCGGGCACTAGGAGAAATGACCATGGTCTCAGTGGGAGTTCTCTTTGGGGTCCTCTGATTAGAGGCATGACATATAATTAAAAGACCGAGTCCCGGTTACCTCAGTGGGACGTTGAATTCCTGTCGACGTAGTTTGAGGCAATGCCACCCCCCTCCCCGAAGCTGAGTTTATGTTCAATTGCGGATCCCGCTCCGGGGGGACGGGGTAAATAAAGATAGAAAAAAATAGTAATAATAATAATAGGCTAGTAGTAGTAATAATAGTAATAATAATTTCTCGGTTAGCTTAATACTTTCACTTTTTGGTATCACAGCCCTAGAGCTATTATCAAGAAAGAAGCAAGATAAACAATCAAAAACAGTGAATGGGTTTTTATCTACTTCGACGTTTCATGTACGAACCCAACAATAAGGCGTATGACTTTCGTAAGTACGTAGGTGTGTTGGAAAATTTGAGGTTTAATCATTTTTGACTCGAAAACCGATTTTGATGTTATTTTATACAGAGATATTTGTATATAGAGAAATTTACTGGTAATAGTTTAAGATAAATGCTTGAGAAATATCTCCAGGTGGAGAGATAGTTTTTTGGGTAAATTTTCTAAACTTTTGCAAACATAACCCCACTTAGTAATAAACTCATTACATGCAGGCATGCTTATCTTATCATTATTTTTTTTTATTTCAAAAATCGAAAAAGCCATCTTTTTATTTACTGGTTATTCTTCTTAATGTCTTCCTAGAAGTAGTACTAGTGAAAGTGACAAAAAACAATTCGTAATACTTTGAGAGCCATATTTGGGAGGCAATCTTTTTAAACCCTGATCGACTGATTTTTTAAATTTTTAAAAGGTTTTTTGATTCATTTTCATATATCATTATTTTCCAATATAGTAGAAGAAAGTAATCGATGCTAGGAAAGTATTGCAACTTTGTAGTCAACATGGTTTCTTTTATTTTAGTTAAATTTTTTTTCTTTCTCTCTTTTTGAGAATTTTCAGTTCCTATATGCAACCAGTGTATGGGTGAGTGTATAAGTGTATGCTCACTGAATGAGTGAGCGAATGATATTTGGCATTTATTTGAATATTTTTTTAATTTTTAATATCGATTGACTACTATAATTTACTTGCTTATTTTGTACATCTAATGAATGAGATTCCTTATTATATTAGTATAATAAGAACAGTTTTTTTTTTTAATAACTGGATTGGGTAAGTGGAAGTAAATCTTAACATTTAATACTAATTTAAAACTTTTAGCATGTAAGTACACATATCCATCCATACAAGTATTCACACGTACACATAACTTTCTAAATAATGATTCAACTCGTTTTTACGAGATGCATGTTTATTATTGAATGATGTGTGTTTCTTCTGCTGAACAGAAATCTATAATTAATAATGAATCGTTTCAAGAACGAAAAGAATAAATCAATTGATCTCTTTGCACTACCGAGTATGATTTTCTTTTAACTATGATTCATTGTAAAGAGGTTAAATATGTGTGCAGGATTAAACATTTAGTTCAATTGTATAATATCCTAATTTTAGTGAAGTTTTTTTTATTTTACCATAATTCATCGTTCTGCGAGTGATGAATTAAGATTATCAATGAATTTGAACTATCAAAGAATTATTTTTTTTTAACCATAACTGATACAGATTGGGTTGTATTTTCCTATTTCAGTTTTAGCCATCTATAAGAATTCTATAATGATAAAAACTGGTAAACAAATCATCTTTTAATTTATACCTTCATTTTAACTTTTTCTAAATAAAGTACTACAAATTATAGAAAATTTACGTGAAACTCTGAATTAAGACGCATAAAAAAACATATAATTACAATAAATATTATTATTTTTTATTTATTCACCGACAATTTTTCAAAGCTTTTGGAAGAAAGACAAAGAAACAGTCATTATGCTTCAGGTTACAGGTCTGAAATTTGTGAGTTGCCTTATAAATTCTTTTAAGTTATTAAATTGTGGATTTAGATATTTTTAAGCACTCTCCGAGTGAAAACTGCAAAGTTTTTTTACACAATCATAGAAAGAATTAAACAATTAAAATAGATGGATCTATATAAGAGTTGAATACACCTAACCACTTTTGATTGGGTATAGAAATACCTTTAATAGTAATGAGTGAATTAAATTAAAGTTCAAAATGTCAATTCACTCGGATTTTATATGAGAATTATAACTGGCATTCAGCCGTCAGTTAAAACTCAGTTATAACTAGGTGATCTCGTTGATAATTTCTAATAAGTATCTAAGTAAGA
>JAAAKQ030002701.1:0-18867 GCA_010016005.3 Zanna intricata | reverse complement strand
AGAAGCACCTTGCTCTTGATGCACATGTGATCGCATACGCATGTGTGCACATGTATCACACTCATGCATGTGCGCGCACACGCACACACACACACACACACACACACCCACATACAATAATGCATTTAAAAATGTTCTCATTGACTCATCTCTACATAAAATAAATAAAACTAAGAGTAAAGATAGAAAATAAATAAAATATCATTTATATATATATGTTGTAAGGAAATGATAAAATTGGAGATTCGATCATATCCCTAAGGTAGATGATCAATTCATGAAAGATGTTAAAATTACATCTCTGTTTCTTAAAAAAGTAAGTGATTTGATCAAATCCCTTAACCTTTTTAATGAAAAGATGAAATAATAATGTTATAAAATTTGATAATATATATACACATATATAAAATATATATTAATATAATTAAACTTTATATTATAAAGTTTTATAATATAATTAATATTATATATAATATATATTATAAAATTAATAATATTAATATATATATATATATTTTATTTAGTAAACCATGTAATCTTATTTATCTTTTCACTAGTTTAGGGATTTGGGTATTTAGTTAACGGATTTCACTAGTTTAAGGGATTTAAGGGACAGTTAAGGGATTTGATCATATCTCCATTTTCATAATTTCTCTGCGACATATATATGTATGTATGTGTGTGTGTGTGTGTGTGTGTGTGTGTGTGTGTGTATGCGCGCGCATGCGCTCACATGTGTGCGTGTGTGTGTGGTTAATATATGAACTTAAAATGGTCTAACCCTATTAAGTTCTATATTTTACAAGCAGGATGGAGCTTCAAGAAAACATTCAACATAGTAAAGCAATCCATTACAAATACATAGACAGTATTTGTTACCGATCACATTAACAGAAACAAATCACATTTTAAAGTAGGAAAACATAGTTCAAACACAGTAATTTAAAAAGGTTTTAATCAAGTTTTTCAGTTCAATTTTAGTTTATACAAAGTGTTTTAAAAGTGAGACAACCATATGAAAGAATGTTTCCTTCTTTTTTTGTTGCTGGTTTAATTGAGGAAAAATGGGTTACACAATGCGACAGAATATTCATTGCCTCCCAATGTGACAGAGAATCTCATTGGATTTACCAGTTATGCTCAGACCCAGAATGCCTTCACAAAAAGGTGTGGTATAAATGCACCAAGTCCTCCATCGAGCAGCTGTATGACAAGTTTCAAGAAACAGGAAATGCGGCAGATGCAGCCGAAAAGTGGTCGACCGAAAGTGCTAACACCAGAAAAGTTGATCGATGTGTAAGCTACATATTAGTCCCAAGAAATATGTGCGATGTCTATCTAGCCAGTCTGGTCTTCTCATTGGTAGTACCTACACAGCAGTTTGCAAATGTTTAAAGATGAATCTGTACAGAATTTGTTTTTTCACGAGGTGTTACGTGCAGATACTGGAAAACATGTAGCTTTCTGTGAGTGGTTCATATCATTTACAACACCAGATAGTGAAGAACTGTATGATTGGTTTTGGTCTGACCAGGCATAATTCCATCTTGATGGATAAGTGAATGCACAGAATTCACACATTCTGTGAATAGAAAATCCTCATCAGCTGCAAGAATCTCCTCTGCGCAGACAAAAAGTGGATGTTTGGTATGCAGTTTCACATCTTTACGACATTCTTTAATGACACAATGGTTTCGTGTTTTCCTCAGAACAATGTTACACAGAGCAACAATACTATGACTCTCTTGGATCAGTGTTTTAATGGACAAGTGATTTTGAAGGTGTGGCTTCTGTTGTGGCCTTCTTGGTCTCTTGATTTATTCCCATCTGACTTTTTCTTGTCGGGATACTTTAAGGATGCTGCTTACCAAACTCATCCTCACACTATTCCCGAATTGCAGAGTGAAATCTAAGGATGTGTTACAACAATTCCTCAATAAAAACATTACATGTTTTTCAGAGAATGCAATGTCATATTGCCGGCCTTCGTGGCACGAGTGGTAGCATCTCGGCCTTTCATTTGGAGGTCCTGAGTTTGAATCCTGGTCAGGCATGGCATTTTTCACACACGCTACAATTCATTCATCTCATCCTTTGAAGATATACCATAATGGGGATTCCGGAGGCTAAACAGAAAAAAAAATGTCATTCAATTATGTGAATCGCATAATGGAGGCCACTTTGAACAACTACTGCAACTTACTCATTTTCCCAATAAATGTTGCATCACTTTTGAACAATCTGTATTATTTACACTACTGACCATCAATGGCATCATTGAATATACTTTATAAGATTCTTCATAAATGAAGTTTGTAATATTTCTACATTAAAGTTTATTATTTTTAATTTGCGTTTCATTTTATTTTATTTTAATGGTTATCAGAAGAGATCTGATGAGAAATTATCACTTAAATATAAATAGGCCTTTTTAAAAAATAACTGTTTTAATACGGGCATAAAGAAAAAATGGGAAATTAAATTCTTATTACCTGTGAACTAATCGTATAACATACCTAACAGATAGTTGAAATACCTGTAAAATTCAGTCTTTGATCAGCTATATACGATTTAAACAATCATCTTATTAAACTTCATGGCATTAATAAAATGTTTTGATAGAATTAGTAACGTATGATGGTGGCAGCAGTATTTTATGGGTAAATTAATGTAAAAAAATATTTTTACATTAAAAGGTATTAATGATTAATCACAAGGAAATGCTATCTTAATGTGGAAGAAAATACAAACTTCTTCTGGATTAAGATCCATGATAAAATGTTTTGTACAACGTTTTTTTTTTTTCAAAATTTGTATTGTTCTTCATCATATAAGGTATAGAAGTTTATTTCAGCAGGAAAATATATTTAAATATAATGGATCTAAAACAGTTTATAGTGAAAGCATATTAGTTCTTATGAATTCAATGCTTCAAAATCCTTGCAGAAGAAATTTTTAATCCATTAATAAATAAGTAATATATTACAATTTTTTTGTTTTATTTATAGGATATGGAATTTTTGCAAAGATTAGAAGAAGAGAAACAAGAGCTGAATGAACGGGTGGTACAGCAACGACAACGTATCGATGAATTAACCATCAGAGCTGCTGACTTATCAAATCAATTACAAGATGCTCAAGTAGCATTACAATTAACTGCACCGCATCAAATGGCTATAACAACTCCACCTTTAACTGCACCTCCTACTGCTCATATTTTTCCACGTCCTACTTGGCCGCCGCATATCGGTTCTGGTGAAGAAACTAGTTTTTTCGCAATGCAACCATCATCTAACCAAGCTCCTACTGATAATTCGCAAACTAATAATACTGGTGCCATACGTCGTAGTGAAACTCGACGTAGACCTCGTAGGACTGTTGTGCAACAAAAACCATACCATTCATCTGATGAATCTTCTGCAACCACGACTGATGAAATGATTCATGAAGCTAGAGTCCGGTAATTTCTACATATATTATCATTATTATTTATTTATTACTAAATGGTATATGAGGTGTGGCTAGAAAATATTTGGATTTTTGCTGTAACAATTTTTTAATTTTATTTCTTAACAACTTTGACATTTTCACCTTCAGTATACACCACTCCATTCGAATTTTCCATTGTTCAAAACAGTGTTTCAGGTCATTTTCTGAAATCATGTTTATGGTCTCTATCACTTTTTCTTTCACAGCTTCAACTGTCTCAAACCTAATTCCTTTAAATGCTTCCTTCACTTTCAGCGGCTAGGTCTGGTGAGTAGGGTGGATGTTCCGGCACAGGGATCCCATGCTTCGCCAAAAACAACTTAAAAATCAGTGCAGTGCGAGCTGGAGTGTTATCCTGATGAAGAATCCATGATTTGTTCTTCCACAACTCAGATTGCTTTCTTCTTACTCATTCACAGAGAGTAGTTAGAACCTCAAGATAATATTCCTTGTTTGACCTTCAGGATAGACGAGATTGCCTATTTTTTTCAATGTTTTCGTCCGTTTTTGAAGCAGAAGGATGTCCTGGACGTGAATAATTTTTTATTTCTTCTTGTCCTTTTTTGAACCGTTTATGCCACTCAAAAACCTACGTGTGTGACTTACACTCATCACCGCACACTTGTAAGAGAGAATAGGTCTCTTTTGCAGACTTGCCAAGCTTTTCTAAAAATTTCATGTTAATACGTTGCTATATTAAAATGCCTACCGTTTTTCCGATAAGTGGCAGGTACATGATCCGACACAAATGATAGCCCAACTGAGCAGGATGTGGTCGTCACACCAGTTGGAATGTAAAAGGGGGATGTCAGGCAACTCAGCAATGTGGCATTTGACCTTGAGGCTTGCGCTGTTTGTCTTACAAAAAATCAATCTCATTATTTACTAGCTACACCTTGTATGTTACTTGAACAATAACATTGGTAAAAAAAAAAAATGTTTTAATGTTTCTCTAAGTGTGATACAATTTCTTGAATTGCTTTTTTGCGTACATTACAGATCTGTAAATACAATTTCTCCATCACCTTTAGTTTTAAATAAATTATGCTTAAAAAAAAATTGGGGGGAAATATAGTTAAAATCAGTAAATTTATAATTTTGCATGGCCATACACCCATGTTAGAATGATTTTTCTGATGCTTTTCTTTTATAAATAGCCTCAGGCACATCCAAATTAATATCCAACAGTAATCGGTTATCATGTTAGTTTTCTATTTTCCTTTATTATCGACTTTCCATCACTGAAATGTGTTGGTGAAAACGTTCACATTTTTTGCCACTTACATTTCCGAGGTTGCCCAGGAAAAAATCCAGATATGAGCAGAGGAAATGTATTTTCAGAGGCATATTACATTCCATAGCTCTGAATGAAGTAAGAAGTTGATTAACAATATCCTGGTAATTGTCGAATCTTTGTTTGCTGAGAAAATGGTCAAAGCGGTTATCTAGTAAAATCGTGTAAATTAATTAACTATTCAAACACTGGTTTGATTCTTACGATTTGCGATCAAAAATGTCATACAAAATTAATATCTGATGAAATAGTGATCCAATATGAAAGTGCTAGTACATCATAAGAAACAAAAAAAAAGTAATTATTTTTAATTACACTGCTATTATGCTCAACTGCAAATTCATTAACATATATATATATATATATATATATATATATAATGCATATATCAAGAGATTTTATTTGTAAAAATCAAAATGTTTGGTATTTTAAGAAGAGATTTGTGCACGTAATACAAAAAAAAGTCATTTATTAAAGTACTAATTCTCTAAAACACTACGTTTAATTAAATTATTTCACAGATTACTTAGTGATCTTGGGAGGTATGTGGAGATACCATTTAGGCTTAGTGAATCAGATTGTCGCAAAGTGCTATCCTCACAAGTACTCATGTTACATATTTTTTGAGGTTATATGAGTTGTTCACCATGCCTATAATACTGTAAATTAATAAGCAGTTATTATTAATTCTTAAGTGAAAAATTAAAATGACATCAATTTTTAAATTTACAAACATAAAATTTCCATATTTATTATGTTTAATAAAGAAGTATTAGCTTTTAAAAATGGAGATTTAAAAACATTAAAATAGCTTAACCTATTCTGCAGAAGTGATTTTTATTTAAAAAAACACAAAATGTCAAGTGAATAAATAAAATGTAAGTGAAACGTAAATGATAAGTGGATAAAAGTTACGAAAATATTTTCTAATTGTTTCTATTATACACTCACTCTGCATAATGAATAAAAAAGGTTACATTAATATTTAGAATGTATATTCTTACAACCTGTGAAGTTTTACTTTTAAGTAAATGCCAGTAGTTTAGATGGAATAATTATTTTATCTTCTTTAATTTATTTATAAAGTAAAAGTAATTTATAAATTATTTTTACAAAAAAAGTTTTGAATTTTAGTAAAATTGGGACTAGTAAGGATTTCAGATGAAGGGGGCTAGGCTGAAAAAAAAAGAGATAATATAAAACAACCATTTAGTGGATAGTCGGCAAATTTCTTTTTTTCAATAACCATTTAGAATCGGCTTTTTATTTGTATGTAAAGTATTATTTATTTTTATTTCACTATTACTTACTAATATAAATTTCTTTTTTTTAATTTTTAAGGTTAAGGCAGTTGGAACGAGAAAGCCTAGTGATAGAACGTGACTACAATGATTTTAGAAATAGACAGAACATAGATGTAAATGTTTCACGTTTATTCCATCCAGATCAATCGAGAACGATTAATCCATTTAATGGTTATAGACAACAGACAAGTTTTTCGTCATTGTTCCCAGCAAATCAGTTTAGTAATAGCCGAATAAATAATAATGTTAATAATTCAAGAAGTTTTGCAACAAGAATAGCTCTTTCACGTCCTGTGTTCGGATCATTTTTCACAGGTTATGATCAACAAGCGCCTGGAAATAGTCAAAGTATATTTCAACCGATGACTTCTGATTTACAGCAACAAGCCAGTAGCAGTATTAAAGTCAATGAAAATAATAACAAAAAAAATAAATTTAATTTTGCTGGAATAAGTAATGCTCGTAAAAGTTTTACTTCGAGTACAAATATAACTGAAGCGATAAGAGAGATTACTGATGATGATGATGATGACGACGATTATGATGATGATTATCGGCCAGTTTTTAAGCAAAAAAACTCACAAAAAGGTAAATTAAATTCCAAGGAAGATAATGATGATTGTGCTGATAATGATGACAGTGATGATGCTAATGATGACAATAAAGGTATTACTATAAATGAAAACTATAAAGAAAAACAAATAATTAAGCAATCACCTGCAAGAATTACACAGGATGATAGTTCAGGTAAAACAGTTACAAAAACAAATTCATACATATTTGAACGGCAAAGTGATTTTTCTTTGCAAAGTAGCGGCAGTAGATTTAGTAATAATAACAATAATGATAATTGTAAAAAAAATGAAGATAGCAATGAGAGACTTAATCAGTTGAAAAATTTACAACAAAGTATATTTAATAATAAAAATAGATTATTAAGATTTTCATTACACCAACCGAGTTACGATAGGTTTATGAATAATGATCAATTCAGTGGAAATAGTGGTTTTAATAAAAAAACGGTTAAAATTGTCAGTGTTAAAGAAGAAAATGAAAATGGTTATAATGAAGATATTAGATACAATAAAACTGTTACACAAACATTAGGAGATGATTGTACAAAAACTCAACAACAGGATAATAATGCCAAAGATATTATCAAACAGAATGTTGTCGATCAGTTAGATTTAAATGAAAAAGATAATACTAATATTTCAAGTGTTTCTAAAACTAAAATGCAGTTGAAAGAGTCACAAGAAAATGTATCGGTTGAAGTTCTATTACAAAGAACAATTAACACATCATCATCTTCGACACAACAGTTATGCAACGAAGATGTTTTACATGAGGAAAAATCATTATCCAACAATAATTCTGATCCATCAAGCAAACCACCATTATTAGCAACCCAATCGCTACCGGGACCATCGACTTTTGATGCCAATAATTATTCACAACTGGATCATGGTGATGACAATCGTTCGTTAATCTGTGATACTATTTCAGAAAATGTGCCGTCTAGTTCAAACTCATCAAAAATTAGTTGGCACGATGATCATACCGGCAGTAAAGAAATCATTAATAACAATAAAAATAATACAAGTACTGAAATTAATAATATAATTATTGGATTTACAAACAGTGAACCAAAACTTGTACCATTACTCAAACCTTCTTCTTCAAAAACTAACGTACAAATTAATTCGAGTGAATGCGGCCAAGAACAAAATTTATTGGAGCAAGGTAAGTTGTTTTTCTATTCTTTTAAAATCGTATAAAATTGTTATCTTTTTAACGATCTTATCCATCTTCATTTACCCTTTTCGTATTTGTATTTAAGGAGATATTATTAGGCACAACTTTACTTGACAGGCATTTAGGTTTATCTATAGCGATCAAAGAGAAAAAAAATCTCTGGATCGCTCTGTAGGCAATCTCAGTATTAGATAACACCACAGGTAGACTGGCTGTTCATCTGGGAGCATCTGGAATGGCTAGATATCTATACCCACTCAACTGATAATGAGGAAGATCCAAAATTTAAAAAAGTGAATAATAAATATATACAACAGATAAGTAAATAGGGCGAGTCAGAGATTAATAAGAAATGATTATTTGTCATCGGAATAATTGTAATACAATACAAACAAAAAGCCCCTACCCAGAAAAAAAAAATCTTGGGGTGTCAACAACAAATCAGGCAGCTATCCTGCAAGAGATAATAGAATTTTTAACTAGACAGTAGGAGCACATTGTTGATTATTGATTCTATTTCACTGACCAGGTTTTTAAATTAAACAGCCACCTGAGAAAATACTAACGTTACTCATAATTAATCTTTAAGGTTAAGGCTAAGGTTAAAGTTAAGGTTAAACTTTAAGGTTACAAATAACCTTTTACTCATCTACCCTTACTATCAGTTGCGGTCCTAGCATCCTCCCAGTACTTTTCATATTCCAATCTTTGTGCTCTTTCTAGTGTTAAAAATGTTTGTGTTGTGATTTTTTCTTGCGAGTGTTTTTGTTCTTGAATTTCTTGTTTAATTTTATCTATCTGTGATGTCTTCTGGTGTAAGGCTAATTTCCTTCAGATCCACTTTTATTTTTCTAATTCATCTGTATCCAGTGTTGGTGTTCTTCGAGCCGAGATTGTACTGTACTAGCTGTCTTGGAAGTTTTGAATCTTGCATCCTCATGATGTGTTCAAAGAAACCTAGTCTTCTCTTATGCACAATATCAGTGATGGGTTCTAACACTTTGTACACAACTTTTGTCAGGCACAATCCATCTTTGTCTAGTACTCTTTAATGATGCATAGATTTTTCTTTTTTAATATTTACTCAGAAAATTATAATCTAGAAATAATTGCTTAATGAAATTTCCAAATAACGTGAACTAAATGAAAAATGCTTTTATTTCATAGAAGAAAATTGTTATAGGCAGTAATTGTGAGTAGACATTTGAATGTATATCTTAGATACGGTCCACTTTAATTAAAATCTCATGCAATACATTTTTATTGTTTTGCCAAATTTATGAACTGGACAGTTACCATATCTTTTCTTTCAAAACCCATTTTCTGTCATCAATTCTTAATAATAACATCTTTGCACTTCTTGTTGGCAATGAAGAATAAGAGATATTTCATTTCATGTTCCAGCCACATAAAAATAATTTATAAAAATTTACTTTTTCACAGTATTCCTAGTTTATTAACTCTTCAAAATAACTTTTTGAAAGTAATTTCTTCAATACAATCTACACTTTGTCCAACGTGAGTAAAAAAAAAATTTTAAATATAACGTCACTAAAAATAATACCTTTACTCAACAGAATTGGTCAGGGAATGGAAATTTTTTTTTTTTTATTAATTATATTTAATTTTCAAATTTTTTTATCAATTCTTGCAGTTTCACAACGTAGCTAAACAAGAATTGAATCTATAATCTGAAACACAATGGTTCAAAAATACAATAAATCAAGTTCATCTCTCACTTTTTTTATAGAGTTTAGAATGAAGAGAAACAAATACTGTTTGTAGCATATATTTAAAAGTAAGGGAGAAATTGTCATATTCTGGATAATTTGATTTGAAATATTTCTTTTTTTGTGTTTTTCATGGGCGAAAAACATCTTTACGTTATCGCCTGGAATAAAATTATTGATATTAATAAAAACAAAACAAACTTAAAAACTATTTTTATTAAAAAACTTACAACAGAATATTTTAATTTATTAAAAACTTAACGTCACAGATGAAACTAGAACTAGATTAAAATTTAAAAATGGTAAAAAAAGTTAAAACTAATATCACAGATAAAATACTAAAACTTAAACTAATATCAGAATTTCATTAAAAATCTGTAAGGGGTGTAAAGAAGACCCCTTAATAGATAATAAAAAAAAAAAAAAAACTATTAAAAAATTAAATTTTATTAAGAATATTTGTACGTCGCAGGAATAGGAGAACACAGTCTATGATATTCTGGTCGTTTCCAAGAATGTGGCGATTGCTTTCTGGTAATTTAAATTTACAATGTAAGGCCGCGTAACAGTTGCAGTCTAACAAGATATGATGCACAGTTAAGCGGCAGTCGCAAAACTAGAACTAAAACTAAAACTAGAACTAGATTAAAATTTAAAAAAAGTTAAAACTATTATCACAGATAAAATACTAAAACTTCAAACTAATATCACAATTTCATTAAAAATCTGTATGGGGTATAAAAGACCCCTTAACAGTTAACAAAAAAAAATTATAAAAAATTAAATTTTATTAAGAATACTTGTACATCGCAGAAATAGGAGAACATGGTCTATGATATTCTGGTCGTTTCCAAGAATGTGGCGAATGCTTTCTGGTAACTTAAATTTGTGTGACGTAAGGCCACATAAAATTTGTAGTCTAACAAGATATGATGCACAGTTAAGCGGCAGTTGTATCTTACGCACAGCGGTGCGTTCTCTCTTGACATCAAATACCCGTGAGTGGCTCTCGTATGTCCTAATTGCAATGATTTGAAGTATGAAAAAGATTGACAAAACCATTGTTGTTATATGGAGGTGAAGATAGAATCACATATAAATGTCTGCGATAGTAAATGAATTATTGTAGCATAAGCTTATGTATTTAATCCCTTATTTCACTTTAATTTTCCAAAACATAAATTAGTAAGGTATTCCTAGATGTTATGGAACCTACATGTAGGAGGAGTGCATATTAATTAGTTAATTTTTAATAAAAAAAGTTTTAAAGAGTTATACCTGCTTAAAATTTCATAGATATTACTGCAAAAAAATTGTTTTTATTCTTTTCTGCTGCCCAACAAAGATGGCCAAAGTGATCTTCCTAAATAATATATATATTGAATGCAGGGTACATTGAAATTCTGTGTTATATGTAGTATTGTAACTGTATAAATGAGCAGTCTAACAAGATGAAGATAACATGAAATCTGCTGATCTCTGTGGTAGAATGGTTGTCATGACTTAACATTCAGAGGGTTTTAATCAGTCAGGCATAGGATTTTCATACGCTATAATTATTGCCATATCCCATATAGAAGCTTCAAGATTATGCAGTGATATAAGATAGAAATGTAGGAGAATGGTTGATATGCTTAAATTTAACATTCCAACAGAATTAAAAATAGGGTTTTTTTTTAGAGGTCTAGGGTTGGGACTTTTCGATGCAACTTATTTGTGTAGTTCTAAATTTTTATACAGAATCAGTATAGAAATGGGATATAAGCCAGAACATGAGGTTTGATGTATAGAGAATTTGAAAGTTAATAATGTATCTCTGCTTCAAAAGAGGTGATAATGAAATGAATGAAACAGTTTTAGAATATAATTAACAATTCAGAGTACGGATAATTTTAAGCTACCTGGGATAAAACATTTATAGAAACTGTGATTTGATATCCTGAAATATATTTTTGTATAATAGTGTGGTGTGTTTTAAACATCTTAAAATCAATTAGATTAATTTTTAGCAGACAATACATAATAGAAAAAATATATTACAGAATCAATAAAAAATTTGTCGTAAATACTAAATATAGAGATCATTATTACTGAAATTCTTGAGATCGTTATTTATGAAAGGTAGACCATGGTATTAAGAAAGATTAGCTAGTTAACAATAAAAAAAATTATATATTTATTCATCAGAAAATTCTTGGCGTACAGTTCAGGCTGTTATCCATCTAACCTTACTAAAGTTATGTTTTGGCATTCGTGTTCATTAAATGTTAACATGGATATTTAAATTACAAAAATGACCAGTTTGTTACCTATTTAATGTATATCCTTTTGAAACTAGTCATCAACCACATTTTTTTTCTTTCTTTCCCATCTCAAAAAAGATTCCATCTTAAAATTCTTCATTCCTTATTCCTTTCCCATCTTAAAATGTTTCTTGAAGTTTATTCAAAAAAAAACTTTTCCTTTAAAATATTTATAGAAATTTCTTTGTTATTATAGAAGTGACATTTCTGCAACTAATTTATCTGAAAATTGTATATGTTAATCTTACAATTTTTCTGGAGAAATGAGAAAACAGTAATATATAATATACTTTTATACAATTCTTCATAATAAAATAATCAGAAAAAATATAATAAAAATTTTTATACTGTCGCTTATCCCATTTGGTTTCTAAAAGAACTTTTTTTTTTAACAAAGTAAAATTAGTAAAAACATATATAAACAGTGCCCTTTCAAAAAGATATTTCACTTTTAATAATCAAGATATGGTAATAATTCAGATATACAGATACATATATTGATGTGAGCGAATGATTAGAATATAACACGATATCGACTTCCCCACAATTTTTAACAATACTATCACGGTCGCCAATTATAGTGAGAACATGATTTGTAAATAACCAACACGATATCAAGCCTTCTCACAAAAATTTATTTAACACAAAACAAACACAACACTTAAAAAAATCTATATGAAACAATTAAACTTTCACGCAGTGTAACCTTTCGGAACTACGTCACACAAATGAACCAATCCAAAGGTCACTCAACCTGCTCATATATATATATATATATATATATATATTCTGTTAGCTGTACATCTAGAAAACACTAGAAAAGTCTATTTGCTTCTATTACAAATATCTACATTATTTATAAATACAGTTAATTCCAACCAATATAAATAGTTACATTAATTACCAAACTAAACTTTATCAAGTAAATTGCCAAATAAAAATTCATTCTTCGGTAAAAATAAAAATTCAAACGAAGATTCAACTTTACTGTTTCTAGTACAATCCATAAACATCTAGCAAGTTTGAAATTCAATTACATACGACAAAGACTGAATTATTTAAATACTATTAACATACAAATGAAATAATATTAACAAAATATTATTAACATAAAAATTTAACAATATTTATCATTTTAATTAGTTATAAATTTATTTTGTGGACTTCAATATATATGGGGAGTTATAATAATCTTTATAAAAACCTTGTACTACAACAATATTTTGATTAGATTATGCAGGCAGTTAAGTGTACAATTCATTAGTTTTTTTTTTTTTTTACAACTAAGACACTATATAATAATTGACAAAAAGAAATTCATGCAAAGAACTATATTTTTATTTATTTTACTCAGTTTAGATAAAAAATGTGTATAAAAAAAAATTCCAAACGGTACCGTCATTTGCTGAATATGATAAAATCAATTTAGGGTTAACATATCATCTTTATTATGTTCCAGAAACTCTGTCAAAAATAATAATCCATTTAGAAAATAATGTTTTATATCAAATGTATTACTGTAAAAATAAAATCTTCAGTTATGTCGCGGAAATTTCATATGAATTGGATTTTAAAACTAAAACTAATAGATGACATTAAAAAAAATTCTATTTCAGATGATGAAAATAGCCTGAATATCGAACATAATTATCTGCCTTTGATACCTTATAGAGAGACAAGTCGATCATTACAATAATACAAGTGTTTTTGAAATGTAAATGAAAATTATATATTGAAATTTACATCTAATTTTGTGGTTGTTTTTTTTTAAATATCTGACCAACTGACAAAAAAAGGAATAACTTTTGTAAGTACTAAACTTAATGTAAAAGAAATAAATAACTGAATTATTTTTTAACATAAAAAGAACCATTTTTATAATGGATGCAGCAATCCATTCGCATATTTTCAAAAAATGTAAATATATGCATTAAAAATTAATGAAGTTTCTGTATTTATTATATACAAAAAACTTATCACTAATAAACAAGTAGACTGTTGATTATTCTGTATTTAAAACACATCTACATTTTCCACCGTGTCTTATTTGAGAAATTCCATAATGACAAAAGGAACGCTCCCAATATTTAACGAGAAGGACAAGAAAAATTAAGAAAGCCTTGATCACAGCAGTATCAAAAAATTAATAATATTTAAAGGAAAAAGCGGACAACACAGTTGTAGGACTTTCCTGACAAGCGGCTTTTTTTTTATTCACGGCTTACACACTTCACACACATGAAACTTAATTTAAAATATTTATCATTTTAATTAAATATATAACATTTTTTGTTTATTTTATTCAATGATTTTTAATAAAGTGCACATGCATATTGTATTTCCTTCAGCGGGTGTGGAAGAATTAATAGCCATCTTAAATGCTTTTTTGCACTTCAATTATTATTCATTTATTTAATTCTACCACTCACCTGTAACATCACAACATACCAGAGGACTATGGTAGCAGTACATCAGTGCTACACTAGAGCTCCTTGTGGTTAGAGTGGTTAGGATATATTGATGTGGTGTATGGACTTGGGTGCTAATTTATTTAGAGCATTTTTTGGAGTCAGGGTGCAATTTTTCAAAAATGTTTTTTGCAAATATTATTTTTAATTGTTAGCAAATGTGCCTAAGAAAAATAATGCCTTAATTAGGTGAAATCTCAAAATAGTGAGGGTAACCATGGTCTACAGCTCCACCCCCTTCACCTTTTAAGTTGAAAATTTAATGGCATCAATGTCCCCATATACAGCACTAATGTGATCAAGTTTGTCAAAATCAGTCCACTAGTTTTGAAGATATAAGGCGATTAAGAGGTTGACACTGAACATACACATGTATGAGGTGCTACCCAAAAGTTCGGGGAATTTGAATTTTGCACGCGAACCATTGCTGGTATGACCTGCTGCTGCTAGATGTGGCTAACATTACTCTTTGTGAATCAGTGTTCTAACAGTTGTGATGGTGAGAGGCTGCATTGTTGACTTTCGTGCGGTTGTGTAACGTTATGTTTTACTGCTTCAGCGAAGTTCTAAATGGCAGATTTTAAAGAGCAGAGAACCTGCATCAAATTTTGCTTCATGCTTTAAAACCTGTGCAGAAATCCATCGCATGTTTTTGGAAGCATTTGGTGACAATGCTATAAGTAAAAGTAAAACTTTTTTGTGGTACAAATGATTCAAAGATGGACGAACAACAGTGGATGACGATGAGCATTCAGGAAGACCATCAACAAGCGCAGCACCGGAAAACATCACGAAAGTGCGAGAGACTATTGTTGCAGATTGTAGACAAACATTCCATGATGTTGTGCAATCGTACAAATGTCATTTGGGTCCGTGCAACGCATCTTGTTAAATAATTTGAACATGAGATGCATTGCTGCAAAATTCATACAGAGACTGTTGAACAGCAACCAGAAACATAATCGCGTAGCTGTCTCTAATGAACCCACCCACCCTATTCACCTGATCTTGCCCCGTGCGACTTTTTCCTCTTTCCAAAAATAAAATATCAATTGAAAGGCCGTCATTTACACACAACTGAGGATATTCAGGAAGAAATGCAGAACTTGCTTTCAGGGACTTTGCAGACTTCCAGGAATGCACGGAATCATGGGGAAAAACGCTGGGATCGCTGTATCAATGCCCAAGGGGACTACTTTGAAGGAGACAGTGGAAATTGAAAGTTATGGTAAACTATTTTATTTTTATGGTAAAATTCCTCAAACTTCTGGGTAGCACCCAAACATACAGAAAACAAACATATAAACATACAGAAAATTTCCTCTGGGTTTTTTTGTTGCTTAGATGTTAAAATCCGGTGAAAACCACATATTCCCAAATTGGATCTACTACAATACTTTCCCTTCTAAAGCTATAACGTTAGATGGGAAGGTAAAAATAATTTTATAAATATATATATATTTTATGAACAAAAAAGTGAAATAATATTGGAAAGTATATATGAATATAATAAAGAAAAAATAAAAGCAGTAGATAAGAAAAAACAATTTTAAAGGCATTAACTAGAAAATATTGAGTTAATAATTATTTAAGTTCAATTTTTATAAGGACATCTAAATTCAGATTTATTATTGTTATAATAGGATGTATTCTTTCTTAATTTAAGATTTAAATAATGGAAGAATTTTTAATGAAAGGGTGCATTCATAAATATTAATACACATAAATGTAAACATTTTAAAGTAATAAATATCAGTAACTCACTAGCACAAATGTGATTTATAATGTAAAAAATGTTTACCCTTCGAACTATATCACTTTATTGTTGAAGCCAAGAATAAGTAATATTTGATTTAATATATTATGATGAGTAACAGAAATAGTAAGAGTAGGAAAAAAAATTGAGAGTTTTAATTAGTTATAATATCTCTTGGATGATGTGTACAATGTTGTTTTAGTTGCAGACATAGTTATAAATTATTAATCTGCTATCTTTCCGCAGTTTTGCAGATGCTATATGTGAATCTGCAGTTATATGTAAGTGTGTATTCTCTAAAAAAGTTTAATTGTGACAATAACATTAGTTGATGCCATATTGGTATGAAATGACCAGGTGTCTATGTGTACAGAAGAGTACAGGATGACTGAGGGTATCTAAAGAAAATTTTGAATGTGTCAGGAAGTCTTTCATGTGTATGAAAAAAAAACTGTTAGAAAGGCCAGCTGTACACTAGTGATACTAATGATAACAGTGTCGAATGTTTTAAGGAAATGCTTAGCATCCATACCATTTAAAGTTCTTGCAGACTTTGAAGCCTACCACCCCAACCCCTGTCAGGGAAGACACCCACCAAGTGACGATTCAGGTCGCCACACCACCCCTCCCGTTCCTAGAAAGCCTACCAACTATGATGTGCAAGATGATTTTATAGTCTATATGTTGCAGCATGAAGATGATGACTTTCTTGATTGTACTGTATTTAGTGATGAGCCAGCATTTCATTTTAGTGAAAAATTTAATACTCTTAATGTCCATATCGGGAGTCAGAAAAACTTCATGAACTCTTACAGTGTTAAAGGGACTCCCAATATTTACATTTTTTCTCTGCAGTGTCCCATTGGCAAGTTTGGTGGTTAATTTTTTTTTCTGAAGCAAGAGCATCAGGAGTTGTATCAATTATTATTTGGATATGTACATATGTACATGTCTCTTTCCTCAACTGCAAGGTCGACCAGACAATTTTATTTTTTAACAAAAGTTTCCACCTCCTTATTGGCATTAGTATGTTTGGTTGAATGATGTTTTCCCCAACCGTTTATTGGTTGATATGAACTCATTGACAGCATTTGTTTGCAGTGGCCTCCAAGTCACCTGGCCTTTGTGATTTTTTTTCCTTTATAATTCTATAAATGATCTTGTGCCCCTGCTATCTACTGATTTACCCGATTTGAGGCACAGAATTGAAGGCGTTGTTGCTTCTATTACTCGAGACATGCTGGTTAAAGTATAGGACAAACTCTCCTATCAGTTGGATGTATGCCGTGCAACAAAAGATTCTCACATTGAGTACTTATAAGGAAAGCTATAAGAGTTATTCTTTTATCTTATCTGTGATTCATTACTAAAAGTCAGAGTTGAAGAGCTATTAAATAGCTTTAAAACCCTGATATTATTTTTTGTAGATTCTATATTTCATGAATTTATATGTAACGTATGATTGTACGCTGCTTCAAAGTATAACAATTTGTTTAATCTTGAAGCAAATGAAATCAATTCAATCATCCTATAATTTTTTTTCTAATAAAATGGTTTTAAATCATATACTATGAATAACAAACACTATATTTTGTTACAAACTGTAATTATTAGTGATACATCATCTAATTGAGAAACAATGGTCATATTATCTATGATTAAAAGAAGGATTGGTTATAATCCAAATGAACAAAGTTTTGAATTACTACCATTACATCTTCTAAGCCTTTTAAATAATTTTATTATGTTTAAATATTAATAGAGCATATTCTCTAATGAGGATTATTATGAATGATCTGAGATTTTTGAAGTAAAACATTTTAAAGTAGCATGCATTAATTAATAACAATAATAGAGGAAAGGGACAAAGAACACATAATTGGTTACTCTTATAAAAATAGGGTAATTTTAACAGGCTGTTTATAATCATTGAGGTATGACTTTAAACAGCTTCTATTTATTAAGCAGTATAAAAATCATTATATTTATATTTATTTAATCGTAATATTTTTGGTTCTATGAAAAAAAAAAATTAAGAAATGGTTAATTGTTTCCGTTTCCACGGATTAATCATATTGTCGGTACAACCAGTTCATTTGACTTATTTCTAGGCCAACATTTGTTGCAGATTTGAATTAACCTATTCAAAAACTTATTTAATGTGTAAGAGAATACAGAAATTTAATACATACTTATTCAATCTGTAAATACATATCGCAGCTAGTAGCTCAGGCCTCTTGTCAGGAATCCGCTGATGTAAATTCTTTGCTAATTTTTTTTCAGCTTGTGTTAACACTTTTTTTTTGTACATCATTATTTTCAACCTAAAATATAGCTTTCTTAATTAATAACCAGATCTGAAAAAGGAAAACACAATATTAGGGCGATAATTTCATTCAAACTATTTTTATGAATTTACTTCTAGATCATAATGATTTTGTCTATCTACAATTCTTATTTTCCAAACTAAATAATACCATACTCTCAGCAGCTCAATGCAATGATGGGCTGAAGGAGTGTATATGTCATGGTTTTTCTAAATTTGATTAATAAGTAATACCTAACAATATACAATTTATTTGGTCATATCTTACTTGATAAATCCTGAGTGGAAGCATTCCATCTCTCTTTATCTGTTTAGCCTCCGGAACTACCGTAAGGTATTACTTCAGAGCATGAATCAGGATGATGTGTATGAATGTGAATGAAGTGTAGTCTTGAACAATCTCAGGTCGACCACTCCTAAGAAGTGTGGTTAATTGAAACCC
>JAAAKQ030002689.1:0-38705 GCA_010016005.3 Zanna intricata | reverse complement strand
AAGCACATTATTAACTCTAACTTGTTAGTATGTACTATCCAAATAAGACTTAAATCAGATATTGCAAACACTTCTAATTCTACCTCCTTCCCGAACCCTCAAAGCTTTTTCAATAATTTTTCGTATTCTATTACATAAAATGCCATTTTAAATCGAGGAATAAACCTGCTGTCCTACCATCGTTTTTATTTCGAATAAAATTTTCCTCTAATTACTTTTAAGAATAGACACTACGGCAGCTTTCTTCATTTATGAAGGGAATACTCCAATTTCATTGTGAGCTTAAATATGACATATTATATCCATCACATTTTTTTCAGCATTCACCACCAACCCATCTACTCCAGCCAATTTCCAATCTCTGAGTACCCATAAATTACCTTGTCTGCCTCACTAAGCACATTATTAACTCTAACTTGTTAGTATGTACTATTCAAATAAGACTTAAATCAGTTATTGCAAACACTTCTAATTGTAGCTCCTCCCCCCTCATCAAAGCTTTTTCAATAATTTTTCGTGTTCTATTACATAAAATGTCTTTTTAAATCCAGGAATAAACCTGCTATCCTGCTACCATCATTTTTATTTTGAATAAAATTTTCCTTTCTTTACTTTAAGAATGGACACTACGACAGCTTTCTTCATTTATGAAGGGAATACTGAAATTTCATTGTGAGCTTAAATATGACATATATCCATCACATTTTTTACTGGATTCACCACCAACCCATCTACTCCAGCCAATTTCCGATCTCTGAGTCCCATTAATTACCTCGCCTGCCTCACTAAGCACATTATTAACTCTAACTTGTTGGTACATACTATTCAAATAAGACTTAAATCAGTTATTGCAAACACTTCTAATTCTTTCTCTTTCCTGAACCCTCTAAGCTCTTTCAATAATTTTTTGTATTCTATTACATTAAATGGCTTTTTAAAAACAGGAATAAACCTGCTATCCTGCTACCATCATTTTTATTTTGAATAAAATTTTCCTTTCATTACTTTAAGAATGGACACTACGACAGCTTTCTTCATTTATGAATTGAATACTCCAATTTCATTGTGAGCTTAAATATGACATATTATATCCATCACATTTTTTACTGGATTCACCACCAACCAATCTACTCCAGCCAATTTCCGATCTCTGAGTCCCATTAATTACCTCGCCTGCCTCACTAAGCACATTATTAACTCTAGCTTGTTGGTATGTACTATTCAAATAAGACTTAAATCAGTTATTGCAAACACTTCTAATTCTAGCCCCCCCGCCTCCTCAAAGCTTTTTCAATAATTTTTCGTATTCTATTACATCAAATGCCTTTTTAAATCCAGGAATAAACCTGCTGTCCTGCTACCATCGTTTTTATTTTGAATAAAATTTTCCTTTCATTACTTTTAAGAATAGACACTACGGCAGCTTTCTTCATTTATGAAGGGAATACTCCTATTTCTTAGTGAGTTTAAATGTGACATATTATATCCGTCAAATTTTTACTGGATTCACCACCAACCCATCTACTCCAGCCAATTTCTTATTTTTCCTAGATCTCTTTTCAAGTAATTCAATAGCATTAGTCTGATAAAAAAACATAGAATTCTGAGGAGACTCCACCATTAAAAATTTAATGAAGTCATTTCAGCCAACATGACTCGTGATTTCTAAAGTTTGTGTGGTATTTCCAGAAAATAGTTTTTACAATATTGGGCCTGCATTTTGTAATTTGTAATAGATTTCTTTTTTCAACACTAAGACTCTGATTTACGTAGATCAGAATGTCATTCGGCCTATCCATATGATGCATAGAAAGGTTTCTCTTGATTTTTCTCTTCTCCTTCAATTCATTCATGTCAGAAGCTATCTCCCCAAAATAAGCCCTCTTTCTTTGGTATTTCTTCTTTACACCAGATCACGTATGTATTATTATCAATAAAAATATTCCTCTGTTACCAGTTTAAAACCTAATGAAAAAGATATACCACTTTATTATATTTTAATTTTTTTAATTTTTACATGTGATGATTTAGCACACAGTAAAAGCGCTTATGTTAAATATTATGAAAGCAAGCAGATGCTTAATTAAAAATTCATGGAAGAGCCACAGCCAAGGAGTCAAAGAGCCACATGCAGCTTGCAAGCCGCAGTTTGCCGACCACTGGTATAGACAGTCGTTAAAAGTAAATTACTTTCAAGTAGGAAAACTAGATGAAATAAACAAGTTTTTTATTAATCCAGTTACACAGTAAAAACAAATATTACACATATAACCTCAATCTCTGCTGTTAAATTATACATTGTTACCAGAGAACAGCAGTATTTAGAGAAAAAAGCATTCACACACATTGAAAAATTAATCATTTTTTTTTTATTTTCTTATATTTTTTTTTTTTTATTTCTCTTTTTTTCTTTTTTTTAATTTTGTATTTAAGTAAAATACTACAATTTAAGTTAACTCTGAGCTAACACAAATATCAGATAATTCTTTCTTGTGTTATAATTTCTAAAGATTTTTAATTGTTTATATTCTTATATTACTTTGTCAATTAGAGGCTAAAATCCTTCTTATAATGAGTAAAAAAAAATGGGCAAGTTGGACTAATTCAGTGCACTTTAACATAAAATGGAACTGAAAATGTTTATATATTGAAATAAGCACATTAATCACTTTTTAAACAGTTAGAGGAGCTATGGAAAGTAAATATTTAGAAAAATTTGTTGGTAATAGAAAGGACAGTGTATAATATTATAGCAGTATGTTAAAGGAAGTGATTTTTTAGCCCACATTGTAAATAAACGTGTATTATGGATTGGAGCACTATTTTTAAATTTCTGTACACAAGATAATTAAAAAATTGTATTCAACAAAAAAATTTACATAATAAAAACTTAGTTTCTTGCTTTTTTAACATTTAAAATATTAATATTTACAGAAGAGTAGCAGTAGCAATCTGAATTTAAGAATATAATAAAGGGTTCAATTATCTGAAAAGATGTCATTTAAATTACTAATATTTACAAACTTTTCATTTTGTTCTCGTTTGAAGTTTGTTAAATTTTGCCTTTTTTAATGGTTGTTTAAAGTGGTTGAGTTTTAGTAATTATCCATAGCATTATTACAATACAGTAAATGTATGTTTGCAATTTTACATAACTATAATGCTGTTATGATATTGTTTTAAAGTATGAGAGTTGAATATCCTTTCTGCTGAGTGATTCAAGGAAAATGTAATTAATCAGAGTATACTTTTAGAAATTAATATTACATTACAGTATTACTTAAATTATTCAATACATAATGTTGTTTTAAATACATTATTTTAGGTTTGTTTATCTATTTATCTAGGTTTTTAATAATTTTTTCCTTATAAGGAAAAATAGATATTTAAGGAATTTATATTTGCCATAGCAAATTACTTATTTTTAGAAAGCTAAAAATAACAAAAAAATTCATAGAAAAACATTTTCTATTAATTTTTTGTATGAAATTATCAGTATTAATGTGAACAAATGTAATAAAGTAATGCTGATCTTAATTTCATAGAATTGTTAACAGTAATGATTCCCTCTCACTTTTATAGCATCGATTATCTATTTTGTTTGTTTAAATTACTGTTATTATTAATCATTACACAAAGTCAATGAAAATATAAAGTTTCAACATATTTTTTTGTTAGTAATTATTTTTAGTCGTACTTCTTTGATCAGAATTAATATGTTCATTAGAAATATATTGCTTAGTCAAGACTGCAAATGACAAAATATTTATTATTTTTCAATTAAAAATTATGTTTTAAAGAACAAAAATTGCTAAATTAAGAAAATAAAATGAATAGATAAAGTAAAACATCTTTAATAAATAACATATGTAAGGAATGTTAGGGTTTATTTTGTTTATTCCAAAATAAAATTTAATAAGTATTATTTTATTAATATTATTTTTTAAATTATTTAATTATTTTACTTTCAAAAATTAAAATTTACAATCTTCACTAAAACAAAGGCAGAAGCTTTGATGTATATATAATGAGGAAATTAAATACTCAAAATCAATTCAGAAAATTTATTAATATTAAAATTTTTTACAACTTACAATGCTCGAATTGATAATTAATTAGTGCTAAATTTTTCATTATTAACAAAAGAGAAAATGTCTGTTATTATTACATTAGGAAAATACGGTGACTACATATACAAGGTGTGATAAAAAAAATAAGGAAAATTTTGATATATAACCGATAAGTGTTTACTTAATCATTTACATTGATATTGTCCCCTCCAAAAGAGTCCCATTAGAGATGCTACTTGGGTTATGCCAGCATTTCTTCCAGTTTTTGGAAGATATCTTTTGGTATAGCCTTAAGTTCAACTAATGATTTTTTTTCTTTTATTTCATCTGTAATCTCAAATCGTTGAATTATCCCTAAATTTGTGAGAACAAGAGAAAGGTTGCATGTAGCCATGTCTGGAAAATACAGAATATGCACCATCAATAGTAGAGTGTTATTTTTGGATAAATAATCATGAATTATGATGAAATAAAAGATGGAGTTTTATCATGGTGCAAAATCCAAAAAATATTTGCCTGTGTTAGTGGTAGGTAAGTTTTCTTTGGATTGCCTTGTGTACGAATTAATAATGGATGACACTATTATAAAAAGAACAGCAAGGAGAACCTTAATAATCAAACTTGGCATGTTTTTTTTTTCAGTCATTATTCTTCAGAAAGCTTTCATTGGAATAATGGAATGATTGAATTTTCGTTTCAATATCAAATGTCGATCGCTGTATTTGCATCGGGGGGGCATCCTGACCGAGGCCTGGCTGATGACTGAGATATTTAATCAGTATGAAGGTCAATAAGACAACTCCTGGTAAAGCCCCTCAAGGCTAGGAATGGGAGGGGTGGTGTGGCGACTGGAATTGTCACTTGGTTGGTGTCTTTCCCTACAGGGGTTGGGATTACACCAATATTCATTACCTGTTATGACACGTTTTATTAATTCTGAATAATCAGCGATGTTAACTAATAATTGTTTTTATTACTTTTGTTGAAAATTCAACAGTTTTGGAACAAATTTTGCTGCTACTTATTTCTTATCCAAAATTTCAAAATATTTTTGCATGAGCCATAAGATTCCCACCTCTATTGCGACTTCAATAATTATTGATCACAATATCCTTTATTTTGTTTATGTGTTTGATATCTAACTCCGGTAATCTTCAATGTCTTCACTGCTTTCTTGAAACTGTATATACCATTCATAAACCCTTGAATCAGTATAAAACCCTTCTCTAACTCTTCACCCATTTCCACTACATTTTATTTCCATTTTTAATATAAAATTTAATGCAAATTCTTTGCTTTCTCATTTTCAAACAAAGTAATAAAGAACTAGTAATAAAATACATCCTCAGCTGTCAAATTTCAATGACACATCCTAATAAAGTTGAATATTGATATACATTATATAGACAGTTTTACCAACATGTGGAAAAAAAAACAAACTATCAAAAGACAGAGCATCCACAGTTAAAAAATTTTCATTATTCTTTTATCACAGCCTTATATGTTATTTGTTCTATGGTAGCTACCTGTACTGCAGGCAAGTCTGGTTCGTCGGCAATCTTTTTTTTTTATATATATTTTATGATGTAATGTAGTGGACATAGTAGATACATGTTAATATAGTCTGCTGATATTTTTATTAAAGTATAACAGAAAATTTTGACTAAAGTAGTAATTTTCTATGAAATTATTTTGGCTTAGATGAATCAGTGTAGCATAGCATGTGGCCTTAGTTTTATTTTTGTCTTTCAATATGTATTTTCCACTTTAAAAAAAAATAAATGATCTATATTTCTTAATTTAATTAATTTGCAGGACTACACATTTATTTATTATTAAAAAAAAAAAAATTGACACAAATACATGATACCATAAAATGTAAAAATATGTATTTTTAACTATGCTTACATAACTGCAAGACAATAAATATATGTTTTAATAACCTTACTGATCTTTATTGTAAAGAATGGAAAAGTATGCTCATTTTTTTTATTGAAATTATTTGTTACTAATATCTAACATTATTATAATAAAATAATCGGATGATTTTTATTTTATTGTAATTTTTCTAAAAATTGTTTATTTTTAATGTTTTTTTATTGCTCATAAAGTTTGTAAATACAGTGTAAAAAGTAAAATAATTACTTGTGCAAATAAAATATTGTGTTGTACCTTTTTGAATTATCATGTATATTTCTTCACGTATTAGCCTAATTACATCACATTATAGGTTTTAAAACCTGTATGTAAGTAATATATATATATATATATATGTGTGTGTGTGTATGGGTGAATATACCCAGTTGTACATAATAAAAAAAGTCTTCCTTAGTTAATGAAACCTCTTATAATAATATATGAATATTACTTATGAAAAAAAAGTGTTAGATGTTTTTAATGTTTCACAAAAAGATATAATTTGGTTTTTTGTTGTAGTAGAAAGTGATCATTTTTAAGTGTGTGTGATTTCTTAATATTATACAACGGTATTATTTTCACTTAAAAATTAATAATAATTTGTTATAAAAGGTTAGATAGGGTCATTGAATTTGAAAATATTTGTTTAATATTTTTGGTTTGGTACTTTAAAATGCCAAAAAAATTTTTATAATATGATAATTTTTTTAAAATAATGCAGTTATGTTTTAGATACATGAAAATAATATAATCGTTCTTGAAATATTTTTGTTAAATTTCAATTCCCTTATAATTTTGGGCAATACTGTTGCATACTGGATTTTTATATCTTGCTAAATAGATACCTATTTACTTGAAACTTCTAATTATATATAAAGAAAGGGCTAAGCTAAATTGCTTATGAATAAAATGGAAAAACAAATAAAAAAAATATTCTGAGACTGGTTACCAAAAATGTTAAAACATAGAAGTAAATAATGCTCTTTTTTTTCTGAACAGTCATTAGTGACAGATACTAAAGAAAACATATGTGAAAAAATTTTAGATATAAACATATGTAAAACGTTTTAGAATTTTTTCTTAATAAATTAAAAAAAAAAATATTCTTATTTATTTATTTTATAGAGTTTTTTAAAAGTATTGTTTATTTTTAATTTTCTGGCGACCCCTTCCTTAGTAGTCCCCACCCGGAGATCCAAACAGGGGACTAGTTTACCTCCGGAATTTTTTACCAAAGAAGGCACCTCCATGATTGGTTTTGAAAATGCAGAGCCACATTTTCTTGGAAAAAAATACAGCTGTAGTTTTCCATTGCTTTCAGCTGCGCAGTACTCTGAAACGATTGGCACTAGATAAGGAATCTTGGAGAGCTGCATCAAACCAGTCAAATGACTGAAGACAAAAAAAAATTCTTTATTTGTTTTTCTTTTCGTTTATTTTATTGTATTTTTCCCTTAATATATACATTAATTATGATGATTTAACAAGCAATATGATCAAGTAGTTTTTTATTTTGTATTTAAAATATTTGAAAATTTTGTTTTAGCATTTTTATGTTTTACAATTCTTCATATTTTAATAATTAACACTTTTAAAACTAGTTTGTTTTATTATTACAATGCAATATTCAAACATTTTTTTAATGTCAAAAATATTCTGAATTTTTAAAAAAAGATTTATTTTCATTGAGCAGTGTGATTGTTTGGTGTAATAATTAACATTAAAATATTGTAAAATCTCAACTATTTTCAAGGCTTCATAACGTTTATTTACTTGAATTTCTGTACTTTAACCGCTTTACATATTTACAGAATTTATTTAAATGGAAAAAGAAAGTTTGTCTCAAGTATTTATTATCTAACCTTTTATTTTTTAACAATTCTCAATTATTTATAGTTATCATTATTCTGTATGATTATAAACACGATGAATGTTTATTTAAACTGTGACTGATAATTTACATTAAAAGAAGTAAATGTGATGTATTTTTATTGTTATTCAATAGTATTTAGTTATAACTTAAGTTGTAAAACTGATAATAATTTACCTAAAAATTTAAATTACCTTTAAAGATTTTAATGTATTGCATTTAAACTAAAATTTTTTCTTTTTTTTAATTTCAGATAATAATTCAATAATAATATTCATTTTACTGCAGATTAACTAATTATGAAAATTTGTATTTCTTTGTTTTCTTTGATATACATGTGTTTTTTTATGAAGATGACATCATTAGACTGAACTAGAATTAGCAATCAGTGATTGTACCTCAATTTGAAAATATAGAAAACCATGTGTGTTCATAATTAGTTAATTAATTCTGGAACTTTGTCACATGTAACAGACACGCAACTTTTCATAAAAGACTAATACAATTTTATAGAATACCCTCAGTTAATTGAAAACTTTGTTTTAAACTGTTATAACGCATCAGTAAACTCTTTTGTTAAATGTAATTTAAACTAATTTAAGTAATTTCTAGCAGATTTTACAATGCGGCGTAAATATTAGTTAATAATAAATTTATTAAAATATATTGTGCTTATAGTATTATTAATAATGGTATTAAAAATTAATTTTTCTAATAATATGTAAAAAAAACTTTACTCTAAGAAAAGTCTTTCATGTTTTTCTGTTTTATCCTAGCAAGACAGTTTACTTCAACATCATTTTATATCAGCTTTATAGAAAGCTAATTCATCTCGGTTAGAAAGGCATCAATCAGTGGTAATCATTTCACTCCTTATTTTCTGTAATATGTCTGCTGTACTATGACTTATTAATACAACTATGACTTATTTAAACAGTTTTCAATTAATCGGCCTATCTGTAATTTACCAAATTGTTGAACTTTCAAGATATTGAATCCAGCATAATTTATTAATAATTTTTTTACCAGAATATCTAACCTTAGGGTACTTACATTTATTGAAAATATATTTGATAAAACCTTTTAATTTTATTTTAGAATGAATAATGCAAAGATTTTTATTGTAAGTTGTTGTGCTCCTTGAATGCATTTTTAAGAGAGAAAAACTACAGAAAGCAGATATTAAGATATCTGCAATAGTTATTTCATCAAAATGTATTGATACAACAGAAAATCCATACATTTGTTCTGATTTTTTCAAATAAATGATAAATTACCAAAATAAAAGTTGAATCATAATAAATTCTTTGATATCTTACCACTTTCTTTTGGTTTTATTCATTATCATATCTCATAATTTGATTTTCAGTGACTAAAAATTATATATTTAAAATGGAACAAAGCTGAGTTGGCTTAAAACCAAAGTTAGGCTGAAAATTTTTGTGTTTACCTTTTTTTTTTCCATTTTATTTATTTTTGTTTGTTTAATGTTACAATATTAAAGGAAATTTATAAATTAAAATACATAAACTACCCTATAATAAAACAGGATAAAGTATCTGGAAAAGAATTATATACTCGTATGTATTTATATCAACCACAAGCATGTCATTTGCACATGTACGTGTGTGTGTTTTACCTTGAATATTGGTATCTGACAAATGTTTATATTCTCCAGTGAATGTTGACACATACCAAATATATCGGTGGAAGACCAAAATATTTGCTTATTCAAAACTTTGTCGGTATATGCCAACAAACACAGATAACCCCTGGTAGGGGCAAAAATGATAAATAGAAATTAAAAAAAAAAAATCACCCAATACCAATCTTTAAGGTAAATAGATTATGAGAAACCAAAAAAAAGAAAAAGGAAGTACAAAAATCTATACACGCTTTAATAACCTCTTACTTGTATATTTAAGGTTAATTAGATGAGGTTAGTAACCTTGTTTAATTAACCTTAAATATACAAATTATATATGTTATTCTCCAACAGTGGATGCGATTAATCAAATTTGCTGCATTTATAAAAAAGTTTAATCAAATTTTCAGCACTTTATAATTTGAAAGGACGAATCAGGATATACAGAATAAGTTAGAATAACTTATTCTACAGAATAACTACAACATATTGTTCAAGCATTCCAGAATATGTTAACTGTATGGATGAATGATAATGATACCAATAAACGGTCAGAACTTTGTTCAATTTTCTTATAAAAATATTTTTATTCAACTTCCACAATTAGTGCATGCTGAATGCTGTAAATTTAATTAATTGCCTCCAATGTTGAAGAATATGATGTATAATTTGTCTATTTAACGTTAATTAGATGAAGTTAACAACTGAAGCAAGCATAAGTTATATATTGCTTAAATTTCAACTTCCTTTCTTCATATGAGGGTTTCTCATAAATTTACTTACCTCAAGATTGGTTTTTGAGTGATTTTTCTTTTTTTTAATTTCTAGTTATTGTTTCAATCCCTATCAGCGCTCATGTGCGTTTGTCAACATATACTGGCAAGAAAAAGCAAGGTCCAGATGTGTAAAAACAAATATTTCAATTTTTCACTGATGTATTTAATATCTATCAACATCCACCAAACAATATTGACATTCTCTAATTTCGGTCTTTCACGGTAATATATATATATACACACACACAGAAAAACACCGTAAATTGTACCATAAACAATTTGAAAATGACAATTAATTTCTGCAGTTTTATGTGGTTTTGCATTATAGACATGACCCTCTATCATAATATTCATCAGATTTTGAAAGGTTTTATCTTTGAGTATGAATTTTACTTAAAATTTTCACAAATGCTCAGCATTAGCCCCTTCCAGATGCATTGCATATCTACATGTTAAATCTCATCCCATACATGACAATTACCTCTGGTATTATTGCAATCACTGTTATTGTAATGCAGTTTTTCAATACATCCATGTTGCTGAATAGTGGATAAACAGTCTTTCAAAAATCACCACAAAAAAAAAATTTTTTGACAGTGAGATTGGGCGAACTTGGTGGCCCCCTTTAGTGAAATCCTAAATCAACAAGCTCCTTATTACCAATCTGTTGTAATGGAAGCTTGTTAAGAAATGTTTGAACTTGCAGATGCCAGTGCAGTGATGCTCAGTCTAACTGGAAAATGAATTTATCAGAATTTACTTGTAAATGCGGGAAAAACCAATTATGTTTAATTTCCGGATGTGAGATTCCTGTAACTGTTTTCTATAAAAAAAAAAAATATTAAATATTGACTGTAAACCTTTTATTGGGAAACGGCACAGAAGAAGTTGACTTTTTGGAGAGCCTCTTATGCTTGAATGTTGCATGTGTAGGCTTTAATCCTTATATACTTACATTGTGGGGGTTTATGTCACTATTTAAATAAAATGTATCCTTTTCTTGCATGTCAAGAATGCGTTCTAAAAAAACTCCATACATTTTTTTTTATCACCTCTGTGGAATGTGTGTACAGACAGACCTGTTAGGTTTGTATAACAAATATCACTAAAAAAACATGCCAGGCAGTCATATCTGGTAAGGCTGAGCACAACGAGTAGGTTTTCCTGGGTTATATTAAAAAAAAAAAACCTTTGGTAGATATACTCTTCGTCTTCATCCAGCACATGATCTGTGGGTTTTCCTTTATACGAATATCCTGTTTCTGGAAATTGTCTGTATTAACAGTAAGTGCTGCACAGTTGTTAAGGGCTCACAATTGTTGAGAAGTATCTCATTACTTTCAGTATTATTATCATTAGTTTCATATGTATTTATAAAATTAGATGTAAATATTTGTGTACTTGTGATGTAGAGGATGAGTATGTAAATTAATTTAAAAATTTATTAGACATTCACCAAATTCTAGACCATAATTTAAGCTCTTATTTGGATAGATCATAATATCAATTTCTTTTTTTTTTTAAACAACTTTTTCCTCTTTGTTTTAAGTATTAAATGAATTTTTCGTTTCAGGATTTGAGTGAATGTTGTTCACTAGCCTAGATGGTGTTACGCTGCCTAATTTAACTATTATGATGTGGATAAATTGACCATAGGATTGTGAGGTTAGATGGATTCAGTAATGAAATCTATTACTGGGCACCACTGGACCATATTTTCTACTTATATACATATGATGTACATGGTTTTTAATTAAAAACTTTTATCTTCTATCTAAATTATTTTATTTGTAATTTTAATTTTTTTTTATATCATGGCAACATTCTATACAATTTTAATTGTTTTTAAATATTTTAGGACATCTGATGTGTAAAAGGAAGTGTTAAAAATATCCTCTAAGGGTAAGAAACTTGTCATAAAAATTTCAAACGTGTATTTCTCATAGAAACTGAGAAAGTGGGATTTGAGTACCGAAAAACTTGATTTTTGGAAGACAAGTTAAAATTATTGAATTTATTATTTACCTTGTTTCAATAATTCGCTGATGCACATGAAGGATTATCTGGGTCTTTTTCTTGCTTATACATATTTTCTAACCACTTCCTACTCAATGAATTTTTTTTGTTATATTTTATCATGAATTTAAAAATATTTGTTGCTTTGTTTTATCTGATCAGAATCCAATCTTTCCATTGCAGTCAACATATTTTTCCTGGACTCTAATTTTAGCTTGCACACTTAACAATATTATTACCTACATAAAAATTATTCACAGCTTTGTACACTCCAAATTTTAGTGTATTTATGCCCACAAATGTACTTTAAAGAATAACAGTCCACAATGAATTATTGAAAAATTCATTGGGATTTGGTGTTTTGCCCAAACTACATTTTCTGACATACTGTTATTTATCAAACTCTACAAGACTGGTTTTATAACATTCATTATTTCTTTAGACAAATGAAAATGTTTATTGTAGTCATAAAATTTTCCTTCAAATTTTCTGATTTTTTTATATTTACACCATATTTTATTTGGGTCTGATGTACACAGATCATGTTTTTATCCTCATTAGAAGCTGAAATGTGAAAATATACTGGCCAAATTTCTTTTTTCATAGACTTCTTTTTCTGATTAGCCTCTGGAATTACTTAGAGGTAAGGTATTCCTTAGAGGATGAATGAGGCTGTTTTTTCTCTTGCAGTTCTTTGAATTGCTAGTTTATAATATTTCTGAATTTTATTGATCACTTCATTTGATAAACTGAAGTGATCAAATTATCTTTTACGTTGAGAAAGTACTGGTGTTCTAGCCTTCATTGATTGCAATCCTTGAACCCATTCTTTTATGAACTTGACAGATAAATTCTATTTTTTCAAAATACTTATTTGATCCCCATATGGTTTTGATTCATTTGCGTTTGTGAAAGCACATGAATCTTCATCACCAAGATACCTTTAATAACAAACACCACTCTTAGTCAGTGACTGATTGAAGATTCCAAAGGCTCCCGAAACCTCCACTCTCCCACCAGTTACAAAATACAGGGTGATTACCAATGAAATATTCATGTGTGATAGCTTATTAAAAATTTATCTTTTAAGAGTTGAGATGGTTACCTTATGTGATTATATAGAAGAATTCTTTAAGTTTTTTTATTTATAAATGTTCAATGTGTACACTGTTTGTAACATGAAAGATATTAACACGATAGCTGAATTTGTCCCAAACAGATGAAAGCATATGCCAGTTAACAGTATCAAGAGCATTTGTGTTGCATTGTTTGCTTTAAGTCTTCAATATCAATAGGAGGTGATACAAAAACTTTAACTTTTATATATCCCCTTAAAAAGTGGTTGCATGGTGTTAAGTCGGGACTACATGGTGGCCAGCACTTAAACACCATGTTATCCTCACTTAAATAGTCAATCCATGGTCAGAAGGCATTCATACAAATAATTCTGACCTGTAAGTGCAAGTGAGGTGGAGCTACATCTCGTACAATAATAAAGATGTCACTATCTTACTCAAGTTGAGACATTAGCCATTCACTTAACATGTCCAGATAAATTATTCCAGATACTATCAATTTGTGAAAAAAGGAATGGCCGGTACACCCTTTCATGAGAAACAGCGCAAAAGTGTTCATTTTATGGGAATGGTATACATGTTGTAAACTTTCTCTTGAGGTTTTTTGTACCTACTATAACTCCATCCCTGGCCTCAAACCACCAGGGACAGAGAAGTCAGATCCGGCTGTGCCGTCCCCAACATCTGCACCCAGCGGCTGGGTCTGGGTCTATATTGTATTCCCTCACCCACTCAAATGGGGAGCGCCCATACATATATGGATGTCCCCCATTGGTTCGAGTCTTTTATCCCAATTTTTTTCCCCCACACCTTAGGGTCAGGAGTCTCCGTGCCTCCTCACCTAAGCCCATCCCTGCCACAGAGACACACAGAGGGCTGTCCCTTCCTCCCAGCTCATTCATCCTTCTCCCCCATTCCTTCTCTTCATTTTCCTTTTCCACCACGGTTTTTGTTATCTACTGCTGTACCCACTTCCATCCTTCATTACCACTCAGCATAATGGATAACACATTTTCTGGAACCACCTCTCCCATACCCACCTCTTTCCTGCAGTCTTCCCATCTTGGGCAGTCAAAGAAAGTGTGCTCCACTGTCTCAATCTCTCCACAGTGGAGACAGTTTTGCCAGTCGCGTCTTTTGAATCTATATAGGTGTGCATTGAAATTCCTGTGGCCTGGAGAAACTGGTTATAATTGTATCGCCGCATCTCCTCTTGGCATCCCTTCACATATTCATATGTGTTGTTTAGTCAACAGATGTATAGGGGTAGGTCCCCACCATAACTCCCACTGCCAGGGAGGAGATGGTACGATATCTGCTAATGATTTACAGTCCCTGTCCTCCTCTCTATCACCTGTAATTTATAATAAATCACCTAATTTTTCAAAAAAATTTCTCTTATGTTTATGTAATCTTTTTGAAAATCAAGTAGAAGTTTAAGGCTTTTGTGATTCTAAGTTAGAAGAATGAACTGTTGTGCCTTCTATTTTATGAACATTTTCTACTATTTAGTTAAGTTTGGGCCTTTCTTTTCTAAAAACACTTGTAGACTTAGTCATTTTGGAAAATAAATCACAGTGACAATAACTGAACTACAATCACAAAACAGTACTAACACAATCTGTACTAGAATAAATAACAAAAAATAAAATTACAAAAAAATAACGTAATTACAAAAATTACATTTAAAAAATTGGAATGACATCAGTAATACCAAAAATGTGGCAGACTGGATAGAAGGAAAATGCTCCTGTTGAGCAATTGAAAAAAAATATATATATATATTTCTAGTCAACTGATTAACATGAAATGACCCCATATTAAAGACCGCATTTCAAACTATAAGTTAAACTAAAAACCTTAAATTCAATTTTTGTGGTTTTTACATGCAGTGGTGCCCTATGTTAATAAATTCCATGTATATTCATTTCAGCCTCTAATTTTTATGTGATACTCTTGTGAGCATATAAAATTTGGGCAGAAATAACACCCATATTTTGATCATTAATAAAAATAAAAAAACTAGTAGGTATACAAATAATATTTTTATTATTGGAAATCATGTAATGCAGTTTTTATAAATTAGCATTTAAAAATTATGTCGCTTAAGTATCTACTATCACTGGCAATTAGTGTTGAAGCCTTTCTTGGAAGTTATCCACTACTCTTTGACACAACTCTAGAGGAATACCATTGATTTCTTGCCATATCACATCTCTTAATTGAGTGATTTAGAGTCTGAGGATGATGTTTAAAAACTTTTTCTTTTAAGTATCCCCAAAGAAAGGATTGCATAGAGTCAAATCTGGTGAACAAGCAGGCAATTTTATGTCGCCTTGTGAATAAATTAGATGATGTTGATACATTTCTTAAAACTGCGAGTGTTTGCCAAGAGCTGCGAGTTATGTTTCCATCCCACTAAAACCACACATTTTCTGGATTTACAAGTCCATCGAAACTAGACTGCAAAAAAGACTGAAGCTTCTCTTATATCAGTTTGAGTTTAGAGTAGTTGCAACACAGTTTTCCTGAAAAAAATATATGGGCCCAAACCGTACCTACTTTACACCAAATAGTAATGCAAGGATTATTCTCACCCCAAATTTAAAAATGTTGTATGTTGACCCTACCAGAGAGATAAATGTGCTTCATCACTAAAAGGACTGTAGCTGCCCAAGGGATCTGCTGAAGATTTTTGCACAAAGTTTTTACGATTGATACAGTCTTACTCATTTAATTTTTGTCCCATCACCATTTTGTAGGGTTGCATTTGAAGATATCTATGGATAATTCTTTTTACACTCGAAGCAGAAATTCCAAGTGCAGTTACCTATTTACACATGGAATGCTCTGGAATTTGTTCAATGGATCTTTTACTGCTAGTAGATTTTCAGTGTCAGTCCAGTTGCACAAAGACTAACAATCCAAACCAAAATCATTTTTATATCCAGAATGGAGGTATATAAACTGAAGAATACGCAGAAGGCTCTCTGTGTCATGATTTAATAGATTCATAGTTTGTAAAAAAATAGTTTTGACTACAAAGCCACAATGTTCACCTGTCTAACTCATTGTAATGACTAGACTTGCCATGGTTGCTGTAAAATAAAGATACCATGCTGGTCTCAATATCCTTATCACAGGAAAATGTTTGTGCTTTTTCAGAACTTTTTCACATAAGGGAGTTATTTCTGCCCCACCCTTTATTATTCTTATGAGAATATGTTTTTTATTAGTTGCTGTTCCTTAAATTTATAAAATCAAACTAACTGGTAATGAATAAAAATTCGTCTAATTGTGATAATAGCAACTTTATATTTCTATTTATTTTAGACCCCTGGAAAAAAGTTTATTAAATTTTTAAGGAAAGTTCAAATATAGGCCTTTGAATTATAGTTATATGATTAAAAAAGGTAAATTTAAGTAAAATGTATAAAAAGAAAGGCAGTTTTATGCAGCGATACTTTGTTTAATTTTAAAAGCCTGTCTAAAAGTTTATAATATGAATTAATTTCATTTTTTCTTTTTTTTTTTTAAGTGATGAAATTTTGTCATATTGATATTAGATGAAACTGTAATTTATGTTCCTTATTTATAGTTATAATATTAAATATATTTATTATGTATTGTTCGTAAATATTGAGAAGAGTATTTTACTTTTGATAAATACTTTTGTACTTTCAATAACTTTTATTCCCATTAATTGAACGTTTAATAAAGATAGTGAAATATTTATAACCATTGATACTACATGAATTACTGATATTGTAGGTTATATAATCAATTTATCTAATTCACTCTTTTTTTTTTAGGAAAACAAATATTTTATTTATTTCTTTTTAATTTTTATTGCTAACTTAAATTATATAAAAATAATTTGTTTTTCTATAAAAAAATTTTGTTAATCTAAACTTTAATTTTTTTAAAAAAATATTTTTACTTTTTTATATTTACTTAATTAAAAAATTGCTGTACCAGCCTGATGGATCTAACTAGACATGGTCATGCTTTACTGCACCATTATTTAGTTACATTCTTCATTTTCATGTGTTGTATAATACAACACATGAAAATTAATATTTACACACAAAGTCTTTGGTAGGTTGTATTTCTTCATTATCTTCAGTAAAAATAATTTTTAAAAATCCTTACATTAATAGTTAGTGATTTTTGCTAAACTGGATATCGGAGAGTGCTACTAATGGGAAGTAGTTTTAAATTTAAAAAAAGTAAAAACAACAAAAATCCAGTTAGTATTAATTATAAACATGTTCATACTAGTTTATTATAAACAATATAAAATTATTTATTTCTCAACCGCCATTAACATATTACAGATTTTTAATATTATCATACAAATAATTACAAGTAAGTACTGGTCCTATTATTATGTAAACGTTTAAATAAAATTATAAGAAAAATATTTCCATTTATGAGGCACAGATGAAAAACATAAACAGAGAATATCTGGATAAGCTTTGTGACTGCTAATAAATAAAATATCTATTTATACAGACTGCTGTATAATGATTATTTAAATATAGCTGCATTATATTTTTTAATTATTTCAAAGTGTATCTAAAAATTATTCATTTTCTTTAAAAATAATTAAAAAGTTCAAAACAATGTAATCTACCTATACGGTTTTGAAAAAAAAGAGAATAATTGTCTTCTTTTGATTAATTTTTGTTCGAAGAAGTCTTATTATTTATCTACGTTGTTGTTGAAATATCGTAATTAACATGGAATAAGCTGAATCGATGAATTTAATTTTTCAAGTCGTAAAAAAGTTTTTTGTTATACTGGATAAAATTATATTTTCTATAACAGGAGGTTATATGAAAACATTATTATATAAGTGTTTGATGTTTGTATCCCCCATAAAAATAATGATATATACTATGTATTTTTATATGTCCACATTTTTTCTTTAATATCAAATTGATGTTAATTTTTAGCATAACAGTAAAACTCATTGTATTATGTGTATGTGAAAATCACTATGATTAATTATATTCGTAATTATTTTATTATAATGTAAAAGAAAAACTAATAGCTTAGTGTTTGTTGTGGTAATATGTAACTTATAATATGAATCAGTCTGTATATCCAGGTGCTGTATTTATCTTGTATAATGTATGTCATGGTCATAATTGATTATGTTGCTTATAATTAGTTATAATATTATAAGTGTCTTTTGTAACTTTTTTCAAAAGTGCCTTAAACTGTATTACAGGAATTAAAACATTTTGATTATTGTATTTCTGTGTTGTTTATTCCCTATTTAGATTAAATCTGATCATTCAGTACTCATATTAGCTGTCTATGCTTTATTATTACTTTTTTTATTTAGTTGCCATCCATTGTTTAAATATAAATTCAATAAATTTTGATTTCAATTGTATTTTTCATATAACATAAAACATCAAACATGTTACATTTTTAAAAAAAAATATTTCAAATAACAAAATATTTGTTTCAAGATTATCTTTGTTTATTTTAATTATTGTTTATTTTCAGTAGAAATCAGAATAGTCAAGAATGTATTAGAGCCTGTATTAAATGTATACCACTTTTGCAAATAATGAAGAAAAAAAAAAAGATGATATAAAAAAAATTTAAGTTAATTATACATGATTTACTCTATTTATCTGTTCAGCCTCCGGAACTACCGTAAGGTATTACTTCAGAGGATGAATGAGGACGATGTGTATAAATGAATGAAGTGTGTGTAGTCTTGTACAATCTCAGGTCAACCACTCCTGAGAAGTGTGGTTAATTGAAACCCAACCACCAAAGAACACCAGTATCCATGATCTAGTATTCAAATCCATATAAAAACTTTTATCTTAGATTTGAACCTTAGAACTCTCGACTTTGAAATCAGCTGATTTGCGATGTCGCATTAACCACTAGACCAAACCCGGTGAGTTACCACTTGTTTTTTTTATATTTAGCCATTTAACAACTTTGGTACAATCAATGGAAAGGAAAAAATGTCCCAAATACCAAACTGAAGGAGATAGAACTAGCTGCACTAGAAACCCAATTGTTCTACCCATTCATAAAACAGGCACACTTATCTCACTTGCACAGCCTTCATAATGTCCACTATCTAAGGGTCTTTAAATACCTTAGATCCTATCTAAACGCCAGCCAACGTGGCAGAGTGGTAGCGTCTCAGCCTTTCATCCGGAGGTCCTGGGATCAAATCCCACTCAGGCATGGCATTTCTCACACGTGCTACAATTCATTCATCTCATCCTATGAAGATATACTAACTGATATAACTGTGGTTCCCTGGTGGTTAAACAAAAATAAATAAATAAACACCTTATGTAGGGCAAAAACTTGGTTACAGTCAACAATGACAGAAAATCAGCATGTTGATTTTTGTATATGAGTGTGTATAAAAAGAGGATTCTGGAAGCTAAAAATAAATTTGAGAAATAAATTTTGTCATGATTTAGTCAGAATTATTGTAGACTAGTGCTGAAATAAGATTTAGATAGTTTCAAATAGCATTTGAAACGTTGAGCATTAAGCGTTGAGCGTTCAATAGCATTTTTAAAAGTTCAAATAAAACCATATTTTGCTACATCTGGAGAAAATCATGGCTACACCTATGCAATCTAAGAAAAATTAATATTTCTTATAACAATTATTTTTTTATATTTAGCAATTATAAAATAGTAGTTTGTAAATTAATTTATTACTGTTTTTATAATTATTACTAGAATACAATTTATTGTTGAGAAAAGTTATTTTTTAGTTTTAAAAATTCAGCAACAAAAAGGTCTTTATTTTATTTCTCATTTATGATAATGTAACCTGCACTTCTTGCTTTGTATTCACTAAAACAGTAAATTAAATAAACTGCTATTAAATGCTAAAACAAATCAAAAAATAGTCTTTTTCTTCAAAAATATTTAAAAAGAAGATAATTTTTATAGATTCATCACTAATAATTCTGAGAGGAAAAATGCAAGGGGTTAAAAGACAAGTCGCTTTTGCCTTAACTAGAGATTTTTTCCATAATCTCCACAATTTAACTTTTTGATTTCTAATCCTTTATCTACTTATTTCTTTGTTTTGGGGTATTGTTCATCTTTCTCTCATAGCATAGTATATCCTCCATCAGGTTTTGAAAATAAAAAGTTATTTTTGTATAGACTTCTTATATATGGTTGCATAGACAAGTTTTTTGTTAATCTTATTCTTTATAATGTCATTTTAAATACTGGTACTATTTTTTAATAACTTCCTTTAAATACTGACTTGGGAGTCTAATGTTCTAATTATTCTCTAATCTTTGTACAGTATATACTTCCCAGCATATTATCTTCTAAAATTTAAAAATATAATTTCACATCCCTGTATGTGGATTATTTATACCGCTTCAAGGTACAAAATATTTTCTGAAAGAGTATTATTTATTAATATTAATGAAGAGTTTAATTTTTTTTTAAATTATGAAGTATTGTAGTGATAAAATATGAGAAAGAACAATATTTTCTAATCACCATATGATACGTAATACGCTATCACTTGTTATCAAAACAATTTAATTACGTAATATTTACGTCTAGGGAGAAAGGAAGTGACCAGTAAATTATAGTCCTTAATACATTTTGTCAAGATTTTATGTAATGCCCAATAATTTTTATTAAGATTTTAAACTGATTACAAGCAGAAGAGGAGGTTATGTGCTTGATTGTCTTTCTGTAACTAACCTTTATAAAATAGGTGACATGACTGAAATAACAAAATGGAACAAAAAAAACTGCAGGTTATAGTTTCCTGTAGATTTACTGTGGAGAACACTAAGATTATCTGAAGTGGAATATCAAATATAAATTGTTAAAAATGGATTCAAAAAATGTATAATGTAAATTGATAATATAACTACAATCTAAATGTATATTGTAGCTTCTTGGAAAATCATAAAAAAATATAGACAGAAATCATTTTTTATTGTATGTTTTAGACCATTTAGATAGTTAAAATTGGAACTCTGAAAATTGGGTACTTGTTCATTATCTCTGACTACTTTTGATTTAACAAAAAATTTGGTGAAATTATTTAATGGAATGATTCAACAATTAACAAGTACCTTTTTCTGCTTTTTGGCTTTTTTAATTTCTTTGTTTATTTGTTGTTTAAATGAATATCTTCAATCTGCCATGTACTGAAAAAGAGGCTGTTGCGTTTCTTCAAGAGAAAGGTATTTTACCATCCAAGTGAACGTGTGCAAATGATACGAAATGAAGCTCTGTTTTGGACAAGAAATTATTTGGAAGTGCGACATCAAAGCTTGCCAGAAGAAGGTCAGAATGTGAATTGTAACTGGCACTGCTCGTCAACATTTAGAGTCGTACTTGGCAGAGTTCATGTGGCCGGATAGGATGTCTTTAAAGCTTTTTTGTACGCAATTGCGGCTTTTTGGTCTCCAGAATGAGAAGTGACTGTTGTTAATTGTTGAATCGTTCCATTAAATTTTTTCACCAAATTTGTTGTTAAATCAAAGGTACTCTGGGATAATGAACAAGTACCAAAATTGTCTTTAACATATGTAATTATGTTTACATAGCCTGAAAAAATATCATGTACTGTACCATAAATTAAATTTAAATAATAATCTTACAGTATTAAAAATAATTGAAAATTCTTGCTTTCATTTATCTTATCTGCCAAAGGGCTAATGTCTGTCTGACTTTCATTTGGAACGTTCAAAGTTCAAATCCTGGACTTAGCATACAGAGCGATTCTTATGTACAAGATGATGTGAGCGAACGATTCGTATATAACACGATATTGACTTCACAATTTTTAACAATACTTTCACGGTCGCCAATTATAGTAAGAAGATGATTCATAAATAACCAACACGATATCAAACTTCCTCACAATAATTTATTTAACACAAAAACAAACAAACATTTACAACGCTTAACAAAATTTATATTAAACAATTTTAAACTTCGCGCAGTACAGGCGGCAGCGTAACCTATCGCAACTATATCACAGAAATGAACCAATCCACAGGTCGCTCGACCCGTTGTACATACTCTTAGCTATACGTCTAGAAAACACTAGAACGTCTATTTTCTTCTATTACAAATATGTTCATTATTTATAAATACAATTAATTCTAAACAATATAAATAATTACATTATTTACAAAACTAAACTTTATCAACACTAATTGCCAAATAAAAATTCATTCTTCAGTAAAAATAATAATTCAAACAAAGATACAACTTTACTGTTTCTAGTAATACAGTCCATAAACTTATAGCAAGTTCAAAATTCGATTACCCTGGACAAAGACTGAATTATTTAAATACTATTAAAATACAATTGAAATAATATTAACAAAATATTATTATTAAATATATAAATGAAATATTATTAACAAAATACCATTATTAAATATTATTAACATAAAAATTTAACAATGTTTATTACTTTAATTAATTATAAATTTATTTTGTGGACTTCAATATAAATAGGGAGGTAAAATAATTTTTATAAAAACCTTGTACTACAAAAAAGAACTATTTTTTTATTTAAGCTGTTGTATCTATCATCATCACACTGAATTATTTAAGTCCCTTTTTTTATCACTGAAGGATTTATTAAAGAAATGAAAAATTCAGTGTAGAAAATTAGGTCATTTTCAGTGATTAGATTATTTACAGACTAAACGTCAATGAATAATCATTGCAAGTTCAGCCAAACATGTTATTGTTCAGGTATTGCATTGTATATTTAATGCATATAATATTTTCTTAATTTTAGACAAGTCATGAATATTCTAATTTGAATCTAGAGTCCTGCAAATAATTCTTTCTTTATAACAATAAAAATTATAATGGTTTAATTCCAGATTAAAATTTAGGTTTCTGTAGCACTTAATTAGATGTCAGGTTCTTTTATATATTCACATTTCTTCAAACAATAACATAGATATTCTTTTAATTATGTTTTTTTAATCTCTTCCTAGGTCTACCTTTTGGTATCTTTAACTTAATTTTTTAATCTCTTTCATTCTGTTCTATTATTTTCTGAAGTCTTTCAACTCTAAGCATTCCTCTAATGTTATCATTTCATATTCTGTCTCTCTTTTTCCCACTATACTTTTTAGGAATTTAATTTCACAAGCCTGTACCTTATTCTCTTCTGCCTTGTTTGTAAACCATATCTCTGAGACAAAGAAAACAATAAAATAAGTATAGTAGCTTTTATATGAGATTTATTATTTCTTTTTCCATCTCATGGGTATTCTCTTTAACCACATCAGTCTTCTCACATCCTGATAAATTCCCCCATCTAATTATATTTTCTTAGTTATCTCTCTTTTTTTTTCTTCTCTGTTACTTCACTATCTAAATATCTAAAAGATTCTCCTACTTCTATTTCTACACCATTAACTTTGATATAGCCCCCACAAACTCTTTCTTTTCTGGTAAATACAACTGTCTTGCTTTTCTCCGCACTAATTTGCATTCTCCACTTTCTAATCTTCTTATCCCATTTATTAATCTGATCCTGTACTTATATTTCATTTTCTCCTATTATTACAAAATCATCAGCAAACAGCCAAGCTCTCATTCCCTCATAATTTGTTACATTTTGTTTTGTCTTGTTTACATATCTCATCCATTACAGCTATAAACAAAAGATATAACAGATAGTTGCAACTGAAATGTTGAATTATTAAAAATTTGATATCTAAGCTCAACATATACTTCATTTATATATATAATGCTTACTTGTTGCTAAAGGAATTATTAAACAGAAATTAGGAATGAAGTAAGAATGGAAACAAAGTCATTAAACTATTTTGTAAAGAATGCATTTTTTATGACAAAGGAGATATGTAAATTAATTAGTTGTTTTACACTGTTTATCCCACTCTTTGTTACGGCTAAGTATCACCTGTGGTAGATGGAATACTGGTCTGAGCTGTGTTCCTTGAAATTATTGGTATTAACATATGAAAACAAGCGGTGAACAGTATGAGGTTCACCTACATTTCTAAAGGCTCGGCTAAATTATATATGTAACTGTATGCTTATGTCTACACAAAAGACATGAGGAAACTATTCCACTTCTTGCTTTCTGTTGTAAGAATGGTCTACAACTGCCATTTTCCACAAGTTTTTTATATCTTTGATCAAAATATCTTGATCCTTCAGTTCGACAGACTTATAACAAAATTACAGCCAATTGATTTCTTTTAGTTACACTTTATTAAGAGCAAAATTATAAATAGTTGTTTTTAATTTTTTTAGATGCTTTAATAATGAAATATTCTCTTAAAAAATTTTTAAATTATTAACTTATAAACAATTTAATTGAAACAATTTGATTACATTGTAGAGGTTTCCTAACTAAACTAATTCAGAATGAGCATTGCTGCACCATCGGTGAAGGACCTTAATGAAAACTTTAATAGATCATCTAAAAACATGTTTGTTCCACATATTTAGAAAATAAGTTAATTTGTATTATGTTTAATGTAATTATTTTAAAGTCAATTAAAAAAAATTTTTTTTTTTTTTTTGTTTTTTAATTGGAAACTTGGAAGGGTTCTAGAAAACTAGGATTCAAGAGTTGAACAAATTATTCTGAATAAAATTTCTTACATCTCAGTTGTGTTTTATTTAAATGAATTGCAGTGGATATGAATGATTTTTATTTTTGAATTTATTAGTTTAATAGACTTTCTTGATTTCAGAATTTAAATTTGTGAATATAATTAATTAAGAAATTGAGAATTAATTTGTTAATATAATTTATATTATAATGTAGTTGAAAGTCTTGTCTGTATTTACCAAACGCCTAGTTCCCCAGAGGGAATCCTTGGTTATAGTTTCAAAAAATGTTTCATACAAATTCTTTTTAGAAATTTTATTTGTTTTTATTCTTTACCCCCAGGAGTCTTCTGAAAAACTGCACCTTCATTAAGTATATACAAAAAAAATTGGGAGGGGGGAAGTAAGGATTGAAATTTTAAAACAAAATTCTAACAAAAGTTTGCTTTTATTTTCATAATGTGATTAATTTCATTAAACCCAATCTCTCAATTTTAAAGCGAGCTTCAACAAAAATCTGCTTCAAACATAATTGTTGAAATTTTTGCTAGAATACATGCTTGGTCGTGCTTATTAAAATAAACCATCAATAAAAAGGGATGCAACTTTAATTATTATGTATATCTCAACACTAATAATTCTGAAACACCAAAAATAATCATTTTTATAGAGAAGGCAGTGCACTTAAAAAATATTTCAAGTTAAGACAGCACATTTCAGTTGTGCAAATTGGGTAATTATCCGCTGAATTTTAACGCTGGTTAAAATAAGCTTATTATACAAAATTTCGTTAAAGCCGGTGCTATTCGTAAAAGCATAAACAAATTAATAGCCACAAAATTTAGGTGTGAGCAGAATTAAAATTAGCTTTTGCTTCAGGCTTGTATTAAACACAAATTGAACCGTAAAATATAACACGCTTTTCTTTTATGTAGATAGAGAAGTGCCACTACAACAAATTACATCACTAGCCTATCTACATAAAACTGTAACATATTAACGTCTGATACCTACAGATGGTCAAGTTTGATGAGCAAGTGAATTATAAGAAAATTGTTCCTTTTTTCTTTTTAATTTCAACTCGCGTGAACCAAGCAACTGTTAACATAATATACAATAATCTTCAAATAACATAACTCGTTTTAAAGTTATAAAACAATTTAATTTTATACATATAAAAAAGTTCGTTAAGAAAAATGTTATCGAAAACGAAACATGTGACTCAATAAAATGTTCAATTAAATCACTAATATTCGTGAACGTTTTATCCGAATTTGATAAATGAAACACTGAAGTAAATTTCCGTTTATTTTTTTATTTATTTTGGAATTATGCAGCTCACACATAAAGTAATTTAGTAAATTGCTCAAAATATTTCTACATAACACGTAGTGCTGTCTGATTAGGAATTATTGGCTACCCAGAAGTTATCAGATTCTAAGCATCCACAGTGTTTAAAATTAAATTCACTAGATAATAGGATCATTAATATCGCTTGGTGGTTCTGAATTTAAACGAGTATACGGTCACACATTCTAGCTTACAATATACCATCTCCCTTACACGCAACAGTCTAATTAATATCAACTAATAATTTTTAAATTATGATAGCTACATTTCCTTTTTGATCGTCGTACAATTTTTTACTTTTCTCGAACTTGCTCTTTTTTTATACCTTTTTAAATGATCCTTCTAAATTATGTAGGTGATCCTCTAATTATGTAAGATACGTGTAAAAGCGTGCCCGCGGTGGGACTAAATAATATTAAAAACGACAACATTAATTATAAACGTTTAATTTTATTTTGCTTAAATAAAATGTTAAATTATTTGCGGTTTTTCGTTTTTGTTTTATACGTATATATTCAGATTTAATGACGATTTGGTAGTTAATTTCCGTAAGAAGGAATCACTCAAAATATAAATATACTGGTGTATATATATATATATATAATATATATTCTCGTATATATGTATGTAATACATATATACAGTATATATGTAATTTTAACATCTGGAATAAGAGTTTAGTTCGTTACGTGAAAACTGAATAGGCAAATAAATATTACTAAGATACGGTTTTTAACTAGTACAGTCAACGCATTTACTGGCGTTGATATTTGAAAATTGTTTAAGATTTTATTCTGGCACTATTGAAACTTCTGTATACTACTACTACTACTACTGTATTAGTAATTCTTCGGTTGTGTTCGGGAGAATTCGTATCGTAGTGATATTCGTTAATGGTATAGCAGGTAATATTTGTGTAGCAGGTTCGAGGTGCAGTGTTACCGTTTAGTATTAGTGAACTGTGTAAATACTTTATTGTGTAACTGTGCAGTTTTAGTGTTTTTTTTTTATAATGTGATAGAAACTTAGTGACTTATAGGATTACAGGATTGGATTGTTTTGTATACAGTTTGTGTGGGAAAAATTGGTTCCGTGTGAACTTCAAAGGTAAGCTGCTTTTAAGAAAATTCAATACATCGTTATGTTTAAATTTATGTTATGCTGTACGAGTTTGTGAGTAATAATTTGCAATACTTAACGTTATTTTTTTTGTATTCATTCATTTATTGATTCTTGTTTTTTGTTATTTATATTTTCACTGATTATTGTTATCATTCGAGCAAGTATACCCTCCTAACCTGTACGTCCGGTGACGGTTACATTAATGCCGTGGAGTGGTAAACATTATTTGAACATCCAAACAGTCAGAAGTACAGTTTGTTTTTTAGTTTTGTTTTTAATTTACAATGCAACATAAACGAATCGTCTATAAAGGCATTCAAGTTTTTTTAGATAGCCAATATAATTATTTCTTTCCACTTTTATTTACAAAAACAGGCTGTATATTATTATTCTGCTTTTGATTAGTTTCGTTACCGCATGTAATCATATAAATAGTAAGTATTATGTTACACTGCTAAATTTGTGTTTTGATCTGTTATTTGGATTATTGGTTGGGTTAAATTAGCCTGTTTGAAATTATTTATAATAATATAAAATCGTGTCTTTTTTATGACGTGTACATTAACTTATTTTCTAAATTATAAAAAGAAGTGTTAATTGATTTGACATTGAAAATCATTGTTAGAACTGAATCCGTACATGTATTATTTGCTGATCACTATTTTCTAATAACTTATTTTAAGTGTAACCATATTATTGTATAATTATCATTATATAACTTTCAGAAATGAAGGAGCAGCATAATTAGTTCTGAAAATATTTGGAACAGTTTCATTGTGAACGGGTATTAGATATTTTTATAATTATTCCAAGTTTTATATAAAAATTTGTTTAATTTTGACGACATTTGGACAGTAAAAGTTAAAAATTCTTTTCTGTCATAGGTTAACCATTTCAATTAAAATTTATATAAATGGTTCTTGGTTCTGTTTGCTGGCCATCATTTATTGCTTGGTTAAAATTAGTAACAAACCCAGATCTGGGAAATCTAGGATTTATTATTACTATCTGTATGCACTTGCTTTATGAACAAGGTATGATTGGATAATCAGCTTACAAACTGGTTAATCCAGGTATTTCTGGCTTAACCAGAAATTATTTTTGTTTTTGCAGATTGTACTTATTGCTTGCATGATCCATTTTAAAATTTAGTTTTTGAAAACAGAGTACAATTAATTCCAAGTATGTGATGACAAGGGTCTTTATTGTAAACCAGTCATTATTATTAATTTTGACTGGAAATAAATAGAAAAACTGGAAATATGTTTATTACAATTCTACTCTGTATCACTGAAGAAGAGAATGACTTACGGTCGTGACAAGCTCATATTAGCTTAGGAATTATTTAGAAATTCTTCTAACAAAAAATGCAAATATTATGGTTTTTTTTTCATATTAATCTATGTCTCAATCTTTTTAGTGGATTATTAACATTTCTAATTTGCCATGTAAAAATTTTGAATAATATTTTTTGTTGTAAACAAATCTACTGTAAAATATTTGTTATACTAACTTACAACTAGTTTCAATATTTTTATTAAAATACTTATTCATTAAGTTCTTTAAAAATATTATTTTTTATATAATAATGAATTTATTGATAAATTTTCACAAATATCATTTGATTTTGGTGTAACTTCATTAAGTAAATTGTTATTTATTAATTAATTCAGTCATCAGTGTTAGGTTGTAGATTGGTTACATTTGAAAGCAGCTCCATTAGTTTGTTTATGGAATCAGCTCCACTCTATGTATTCAGTGGGCTAAAAGTCATTTTCTTCTTTCATGGAATGTTTAAATTCAGTAACAGATTGAACATTTTGGTTTTGCAGTTGCTAGTAACATCTGATGTAATACTATTCAAATGTTCAGTTAATAGTTTTTAACTGTATTGATTGATTGTCTCTGTGGCACAAGTGGTAGCGTCTCAGCCTTTAATCCAGACGTCCTGGGTTCGAATCCTGTTCAGGCATGGCATTTTTCACACATGCAACAATTCATTCATCTCATCCTCTGAAGATATACGTTAATGATGGTTCTGGAGGTTAAACAAAAAAAAATGTATTTATTATAAAATGGGAAACAACAATAATTTTAGTATTACTGGAAAATAATGATACTACTACTGCTATCCATTAATAAGTTTGTGTAAAATTTTCTACTATGAACCTGTCAATATTTGCGTAATCTAAATGTAAAGTTTGAAAGAGAATTTTCATAATCAGGTAGCAATAGAATTACTTCCATTTGCGGAAATGCACAACTTGGTTGAGATATTAGAGAATTCACATCAATTATAAAGGGTTTTTTTAAGCTGAAAATATCCAAACAATTTTATGAAAGATTCTAAAGAGGTTTAAGTTTACTTTGTTAAGGTTATTTTGACAGAAGGGTGGAAGAAAACCGTATAAGAAAATTATTTGTTGTGAAGTATTTTTCTCATTTCTTTAGCTTAGTGACATGTTTTAAAAAAAATAATTTTCCAAATTGAGTAGCTTAGTAAACTATCATAATTGTGTTTATTGGTCTGATGAATGAAATTCATTGTCAAATTATGGAGAAGGAACTTAAATATAAGTGCATGATTTATGTCAAAAAAAAAATGATTGTCTTGAATTTATTTTTTTTTGAAAATAGATGATTTATACCTTGAAATATTATTTCTACGATTCCATTGGAATTATATGACACCCTGAGGTTGTCATTGGATTTTTTGGCATATGCATCATATGACGCCTCAGGGCGTCATGCTGCACGCTGGGTATAAATGAATGTAATTTAGTTTTTATCTCATAGGTGGCATTTGTATACACTCTAAATTGAAGTGCTGATATGTGATATTTGTAATTCCCCCAGTCTGACCTCATACAGTGTCTCCTATCCAGTATTTAAATCATCATTGGGTTAAACAATCATTCATTTCACATAATCTCACCAGTATTTAGCGATATCTGGGGCTTATCACCGTCCTCTTCAAGTTAGATTACCTCAATAAATATTTTCTTGAGTGCCACTGAGGTACATGTTCGTGTGTTTTGATTCTTTGTGTTTTTTTTTTTTTTTTTTTTGTTCCAAAGGATCATCTATGGTATATTCTTGATATCCTTTGGTCTAAGTTATTGATTGGAAACTCAATCTTGTAAAACAGGACAGAATAATAAAAAAATGTGTAATTCAGTGGTTAAATGCTGCTAAATAATTTGAGAAACTTGATTTTCAGCTCACCCAGTATACTTAACAATCTATCTTTTTCCTATTTACATATACTCTAATTGGCATATTAAATCTGTTTATTTGATTATTTGAATGAAGCACAATTACTTGAGTAAATGTAAAACAATTTTAATCTGGAATTGGAGTAAGTTTTAAATAGAATTTTTTTTTATATCTTAATAGACTTTATTGTTTATAAGAATGTTTATTTTCACCTGCATGTAGAAAGAATATATACAACCATTATAAACACAAATATCATTTAATTAACAGTTGTTAATTAAATGCTGGCCTCCGTAGCCGAGTGGTAGCGTCTCTGCCTTTCATCTGGAGGTCCCGGATTCGAATCCCGGTCAGGCATGGCATTTTTCATACACGCTACAATTCGTTCATCTCATCCTCTGAAGATATAACCTAACGGTGGTTCCGGAGGTAAAAAAAAAAATTAACAACTGGTGATCATTTAACTGAAAGCACATTCAAATAAATTAATTTGAGAATTTTACTAAAGTCAGAATTTCTATAAGCAATTGATAAAACTTACTAAATTAGATGAGAGCAACATATTGATCAAACATTACATAAATAAAATAATTTGACCATATACGTACATACCAAATAGCTCGTTAACTTAACCACATTAACTGCTGCACTATATGTTTACTCTTCTGTAGAAGAAATTGTTTATAATTAAAAAATGATCTAATAGAAGGATATTTTAATAATTTTGAAGAAAATACTTTAAATTTGCAATTAATGCAGTCATCAGCAGTCTAATCTGTTTAAATAAAAATGTTATAAATTTAATGTTGAAGTTGCATATTTTTATTTTGTATTAACAGTGTTGTTATTTACTGTAATAATATGCTCAGAATAAACATTTATTGCATTTTTTTGATCATATCAGTTTAGCCAACTTAGATAAACTATAATCAGAGCATATTGTTAGAAAATTAATTTTTTAATGAATTTATAAATGTAGAATTTTTCCAATATTTCTTTTATATCGTTATTAATTTTTAATATTTTCAAGTTATTTATATCTGTTCATTTTAAATATATAGAGATAAACTTACATGAAACTCATATGTTAATAATTTTATTTTATATTTTTAAACATTTATATATGTATGATAAATACTTTTATATTTATCTTACAGTTACATAAAATATAGTTTTATTGGTATAGAAAATTAAAATTTAATGGATTTTTTAATATTTTCTCCGTCGTTGTAATGTGATTTCCATCAGCAATCATTTAAGAAATATTATTTAGGATGTCAACATGTGAATTATCATTTCAAATGTAACTATTCATTTAATGATATAGTAAAATTACTATTTGAAAATTTTTTGACAAAACTAAAAAAATTTTATCGAGTATGATTTTTTCTAAATGCTTGAATATATCGCGGAACTAAACAGTAGCAAGAAAAAATATGTTTTAGAAATATGTTTCACCATATTTAAAAAAATAAGTTGTATCTTAAATTAATTTTTTAATGTTAAAATTATTTACTTTTGTAATCTTCACTCTGAACCATCATGGCTAAAAACTTAATAGATACATCTCTCTTTTTTTGTTTAGCCTCCATAGCTACCGTAAGGTATTACTTCGGAAGTTGAATGAGGATGATATGTGTGAATGTGAATGAAGTGTAGTCTTATACAATCTCAGGTCGACCACTCCTGAGAAGTGTGATTAATTGAAACCCAACAACCAAAGAACACCGGTATTCACAATCTAATATTCAAATCTGTATAAAAATAACTATCTTTACTAAGATTTGAACCTTAGAACTCTTGACTTTGAAAGCAGCTGAGTTGCAATGTTGCATTAACCACTAGACCAGCCCAGTGGGCTTTAATAGATACATCATTTACTAACTGCAGTACATGTCCATTGTATAGGTACTGCAGTTATATATTGTTTAACCAATATATAACTACATTTCTCAGGAGTGGTCGACCTGAGATTGTATACAAGACTACACTTCATTCACATTCATATATATATCATCCTCATTCATCCTTTGAAGTAATACCTTATGGTGGTTCCGTAGGCTAAACGGAAAAAAAGTTATATATTGTTTAAGCAAATTCTAAATTTTTAATCTGCTTCTTTTGAGCTTAAAAAAATTTTTATGTGTCTGAAAAAGTAAATAGTAATTTAATCAAATTAATTTGTGAATTGGAATATATGAACGATTGTATGATAATGTTTTGTCCTTAATGTGATGCTTTTGGTAAACATTTTCAGCTGTTTCAAATGTTAACAGGAAATCCAAAACACTTAGTAGATTTACAATCTCAGAAAAAGTTTTAAATAAAATCCAGGTATATATTAAAGAATTTATTCGTTATAATCTTTATTGCATTTTTAGTTGTGCTCATTGTTGCTGAACGTTTATTAATCCTGCTCACCAGTTTTCAAGATTTTATGGAAGCTCAATTTATTTTTTAGATTAAATAATTTTTTGAACCAAATTTCAACTTATCACAATCGGATTGAAAATAAAAACATACAATAAAATCCAGTTTCATTCTCTTAGTTAAACCTTTAAGAGGGTATTTGAAAGACTAAATGTGTTTCGATGTTGAGACTTAATGAGTGTTGAATCACAAGATCCTTATTTCAGGTGATATTATTGATGATTAGGAGGTATACCTTTAATTTCTTAATAGCAGTTTTAAGGGAAACTTGTAAACTTTGAGTATAAATTTCCGTGAATATTAATGGTTTAAATATTCATAGAAATTACTGTAATCACATCTCAATTAGTGTGAGAAACAACTTTTAGGAAAAACAGTTATATTTCTTTATAAATAGTTAAGGAAAATCCCTTGTTTGAATTAGTACTTAAAATAAATATCCTACAGGTTTCAAATAATTTTTACTGATGTTTTCTGAAGCCTTTTTAGGAATAAATTATTATAAACTTTCAATCTACTGCTAGATATTAAGAGAATTGAAAAAATTGATGAGCATGTTGGTTAGGGGTTTTTCATTTGTTACCTTTTATTCTATACTATAAAGTTTTCGTTCTTGAAATATTAAATTCTCTTCAGTAATGGAATTACATCCTTTAATGATATCTAGTAGATAAGGTACATAAATCTCATATATATATATATATATATATGTGTGTGTGTGTGTGTGTGTTAACGTGTTAAAATTTAGTTGTATATAAACATAGCTTCCCTTAAAATGCCTTCAATCCCATAAATTACCTTTAAAATACCCAGTAACAATAACATTAATAAGTTAAAGGACCGTATGTGGTATTTGTATAACTAAAGGAACCAGAGAGAGAGAGAGAGAGAGCAAAGCTTTAACTATCGATAGCTTCTGGATAAGAATTTGCTAGTAATGAGCTAGAAGTGACACAGTATTTAATGAGTATTATTTCATTTATCTTGGTGGTTATTTGGATTATTTAAATACTTCATACTGGTCCATGAGAAATCCATTTTGTGCAACGTGATATTGAATGCAAAAAGATTCAGATATGTCTTGTTTGTTTGTATGTGTTCCCTAAATTTTACTCTCCCAGCTAATACAGGGAGTATAGCTATACTAAAGGGAAAGTATAGTAATCGGATTATAAAAAAATCACTTATAATTTTTTTTTCTTAAATTGTGCTTCAAGGGAATGTTTTAGAAAAAAAAAAGTAAAATAGTGTTCTTAACATTTATATTAGAATTGAAAAAAAAAATTCTTTAATGTTATCCTTAATAACACTTAAAATAACACTTTTTGTATATGAATTTTTATCTATGTTAATTAATTATTCCAGGCTCGGTAAACCAGGCTGGTCTAGTGGTTAATGCGACATCGCAAATCAACTGATTTTGAAGTCGAGAGTGCTTATGTTCAAATCCTAGTAAAGGTACTTCTACTACTACTAGTAAATCCACTTTTATGTGGATTTGAATACTTGATCGTAGATACCAGTGTTCTTTGGCGGTTGGGTTTCAATTAACCACACTTTCTCCGCATACTTCTCTGAAGTATATCTTCAGAGGATGAGATAAATGAATTGTAGCGTGTGTGAAAAATGCCATGCCTGACTGGGATTCGAACCCGGGACCTGCGGATGAAAGGCCATGGAGGTCGGCATTTTTAGTGGCTTGGATGAATAAAAAAGGTTTTGAATAAAAACTTTTATACCGATTTGAATACTAGATCGTGGATACCAGTGTTCTTTGGTGGTTAGGTTTCAATTAACCACACTTTTCAGGAGTCGACCTGAGATTGTACAAGAAGACAGCACTTCATTGACATTCATACATCATCCTCATTCATCCTCTGAAAACCGTAAGATAGTCCCAGAGGCTAAATAGAAAAAGAGAGAGACTCTGTAATCCAGTTTTCTACAAACTTGGTAGGAAGAAGTCACCTCATCGGGATTTATTATATTTAATTTTTGCAAAAATTGGAAAAAGGGGTGTAGATATTTTGGGAAAAATAAAAATAAAAAATTTTACTGTAGCATTTCATAAAAAAATTTTTTTTACAAAAGTTGAAAAACCTGTTTATCATCATAAGAAATTGCCCAAATTTTTTTAATATTCACCCCAACCCTCCACCCCACTCTTCAAAAAAACTTTTTTTTTGCTTCAGAAAAGGAGTTAATACACAATGAATATTACTAAATATTATATATATTAATATCATTATATTAGGATTTTTACAATGAATATTTTTTACACAAATGGGATTTGAAATGACTATAAAAAAATTTCCTCCACTCCATTCCTATAATCCATGACAAAAAATTTTTTTTTTTAATTTTTAAAAAATGAGAAGTTAAATGGATAATACCCGTTGCGTTTAAAATGTGTAAGGATTGATATTTCATTATCCCCAAATGTCTAGTATATTTACAAAAAAAAAATTGGCAAAAAATTGTTCTCCACCTTGCTAAAATATCAATTTGAATTTATTTAAAATTGTGGCTGTCTTTTTATTTTTTAAATATTTTTGAAAAGTTTTTTTTTAAAATTTGGTATTGCCACTTTAGGATTATTTTTTTAATATTTGTTTTATCCAGTTTTCCCTCTGAGTTAGAGAGCCCCTCCCCAAAATCAAAAGTTGTCTTGCAATTCTGAATTATCAATGCCTAAAACTTATTCTTGTAAGCATAAAAGTAAAAAAAAAAAAACCTAATATATATTGGTTCCCAATTTTTAAAAAATAAAAAAAATATTATACGATTTGATTCAAATTTATTTATTATTAATTTTAAAGCATATTACAGCCATTAAATAGTCTCTTATTCGGGGTACCCCAATTTCAGAAAAATAAATTTTTATTTTCAACTATTTAATACTTATTTTAAAGCATACTTATTAGTCTTTATTGATTTGGGGGACACCCAGTTAAAAAAACCAAACAACTGTTTGTTTATTTTTTTTTTTTGAGTAATTTAATTAAAACTAATTTTAGAGATTAGATTATAAATATTTGCCTTGGTTTGGAGCTTCATAATAATTATTTATATTTTTTTCAATTTTATAATATTATGTATGATAAGAAATTTAGAGAATTCAAAAATTTCTGTAGATCAAAAGTTTTTTGTCAAATTAGTTAGGTAATTGTGTTAGAAGTTGTTTCACTTTTATATAAGTTAAGTGATAAAAAAAATGAGTTGGAAACTTTATATTTTCCATATTTGTTAAAAAAAAAATAAATAAAAGTAAAATAAAAGATCAAAGGTAAAATATTTTACATTTATATTAACTTTGTATACATAAAAATCTATGGTGTCTGTAATCCTGGTGGCAGTTAGATGTTTGTGAATTGAATCAAATTTAATCATTCCATAAAGTATCCCATCGATAATAAATCGCTTGTAATTCTTAAGGATTATATGGTTATTATTATAAGTGTTTTAATAATGAAGTGGAAATAAGAGTACATTGTACATTATTTGTGCATATTTCATGATAATCGGGTCATTAAGTATTTCTTTCTTCTTAGGGTTTGATTAAATTATAAAATTTTTTTTATGTTAATGCAAATAAATAACTTCTATATGCAGAACATAGAAATGTTGAATGTACTCTGTAAAACTTTATATTATCAAGCTACTTCAGTTAACAGTTAATTTTAACCGGTTAAATACTACATTAAGAAAAATCTTTTAAGCGTATAAAATTGTTTTTACATACTTTAAAAACAGCCGTGTGTTATTCAACCTTTTGAAGTTTTTTTTTGCTGTTGTCAAATTTGAATATTTACATTTCTGGATTTTTGGTTTTAATGAATGCTGCTATACATTGTGTTTTTTTTTTTATTGTACTTTGTTGATAACGAGCTGTCGGGTAGTTAATAATAAAAAAAAAATGAACATTGAGTGTACATTGTTCATGGTAATCCCATTTATGAAATAAAAATTGCATTTCGAACACTTATGCTACTACAAGTTCATATGTATTCAAAATGTGGTTTCATAGTATGCCAGAGTTTTAATGTTATTCTGTGTCAACATATACGAAAATAAACCAAACCTCCTGCTTTGTTCTTTATAGATAAATCTTTTTTTTTTCTAAGAATAGTATTAACAGTGTGTAAGTTTTGAAATACCAGTACATTAGTTTTGATTTTAACAAGATTATTATCTAAAATTTTGAACTTTACCACAAAAGTTACATATATTTGCAAAATTTATAATGTTTAGTGTGTTTTTTCTTTTTAAATTTGGCCTAAATCATTTGATTAAAGCATAAATCAGCTTTAATTTCTCCTGTAGACTGCATTCTTAAAAATATTTTAACATGTGTTAGTTTATCTATATTTATTTACTATTCACTTTTTGTTTACAGTCACAATTCATTGACTGCTATTTTTTACGAGTATGTCCTTCATAATTTAGAATTATGAATTGATTCTACCTCTTAGTATATGTTTACTAGAAGTTAAATTATCAATTTATAAAATTTAAAAGATGAGACATAACTTCAAAAAAACTTTATGGACAGTTTATTCAAAAAAATAAAGTATTTTTTTTTCTTTTTTACTTTTATTTAACTATTAAAGAGATAAAAAGACATCACCTTTATACAAAATAAGGAATGCAGAAAAATAATGTAACTGAGATATTTTTTCCAGGAATACAATACAATATTTTAATAAAAATGAAAAGAATATAGGGGGTATAATTTGTACTATATATGAGGTAAGGCTTTCTGAAACATATATATCTTTAACACAAAGTTTTTAATGTAGTTTAAATTTTCTGTTAGAACGGCAAACAAATTAATATGAACACAGTCTTTTTAACAGAAATTTTATTTTTAAAAGAAAAAATGTTTAATAGTCAAACTTACTCAAATTTAATAGTTTGTGTTCTCCTTTTTGTTTGATTATCTCGTTAATACTCTTTGGCATTGATTCCATTAAGCTAGAACAATGATTTTTTATTCCTTCATCTCGAAACCAAATCTGTATCACTGAACTAATAAGATCAGTTTTTGTGCTACAATCCATTTTTTCAAGTCTTCTTTCTAATATGGTCTATCAGTTTTCAATGGGATTCAGTTCAGTGAAATTCTCTGGCCACGAGAGCACTCAAATTTTTTGGTTTTTAAAGTACTCTTTTGTTTTCTTTGAATGTGACATGGTGCAAGATCCTGTTGATAAACGAGTTCTGGGTTCTTTGCATAACTGGGACTATTTTTCTTTGGCATATGTTAATGTATTGGTCTGATTTCATTATCCGATCCGCAGGCATAAGTGCTCCTGGATCTTCATATGTAAAACTTCCCCAAAACATCTTTTTGGCTGGGCGTTTGGGAACTTGTTGCAAGTATGTTGGGGTAGTAGTCTTCTCATCTGCTGACTTACGAAAGTAGGCTATTCTCTCTTCTTGGACAAAGAAATAAGTCTCGTTTAAAAAAATAACTTTTTTCCATGACTCAACATCCCAACCCCCGTAGAGGAAGACACCCACCAAGTGACGATTCCAGCCGCCACACCACCCCTCCCGTTCCTAGCTCAGAAGGGCTTTACCGGGAGTCGTCTGAAAGACCTTCGTACTGATTACA
>JAAAKQ030002678.1:0-18867 GCA_010016005.3 Zanna intricata | reverse complement strand
GCAGTTCTCGTGTCCACAAGAAAGTGAAATATATATATATATATTTCACATTTTTGAACTGCGGTGGTTTTGATCTGGGGATTGTGAAACGCGAAGTTATGTCGAAATTTTCCGGAAGTCAAATCATGGTACCCTTTACAATAGATATAGATACCTTTCTTATGAAATTTACTTAAAAGGTGACTGTGCACGCAACATATATCCTGACAAATACCTGGTTAACATTTTATTGAGCAAAATGATGGGAATGGTACTACCATTATATAAGTTATTGATATGCTTTTAAGTATGTTTGAAAAATTGCATAATTTTTATTTCTTAAAATAGTAGTCACACAGCTAATTAATCAGTGAATATAGTAAATAATAGTTTCCAGGCAATGTTATCGCTAGATAGCGACATTTTTTTAGCCCGCGTGATTTCCGGATCACTAAAACATCAATATCTGATTTTATTTTTTATTATTGGAGCTATTTTAAGTATAAAATGATCCAACTTTTTCGAAAGGTTTAGAAAATTAAAGAAAATATTCATCAAACATTACCTCATTTTTTTAATATATTACCTGGGATGGAAAATATGAAAATTCTTCTTGAATATATGATAAAACTTATGTTTAAGGTTTTATGTCACAGTTACGAAGTTTTAGTGCTAAGAAAATTCCAAAACTTTAGTAAAATTTATTTTCTTAATAATTTTGTTAATAGCCTATACACATGTATTCCTCATACATAAGAGAAGTTTTGTTAGACATTACGTGTGTTTGATTAAGAGGATATAAAATAGTTTAATAAAGCAAGTGTTAAAGGACAGATTAAATGGTAAATATATTTTCTGTATTATGTAGTTACTTTTTCATTTATTTTCTATCATTTATTTATTACCTAATTATAATAATAGCAATTAATATAATAATACTATTTACTTTTCTGCGTTTACAATAAATAAAACGTAATTTTTTTTATACTGAATTTTACCTAAAAGCAACTGCAATATTTATATGGTTTATTTATCATCAAATGGAAAACAGCAATACCCAATTTCCAAGCCCGGTTCTTCTTAAATAAAAGAAATCATCAATCCTATTTCTATGACTGAGATGTTGAATACTTCAATCTACAGAAAACGTTCTATAAGATGACGCGTAAGCTTCATCTTCGGAAGATTAAAAGCTATGGTTTCGGCGATAGAATGGTTTATTGGTTGTCATCTTTTCTTAAGGTTCGATGTTTTCAAGTTCGTTTTGCTGGAACAACGTCAGAAGATGTATTTCATCCAAATCTGGAGTACTTCAAGCTCTGTTCTGTGACCGCTATTGTTTATTCTATTCATCAATGATCTTTCGCAAATTATCGCTGTTAAATTTGAATTATTTACCGAGGATTATTTACCGGTCATCGAACCGTCTACAAGTCTGACCATCTGCTTCTTAAGAAAAGCATCTCAGCAATCATGGAGGGGTCTCAGTGTAATTAATTATGGGCCTCTTAATATAAGTAAAAACCGTATTTGTTTTATTACCGCAAAACTATTATTTCAGTATATCTACGGCAATTATTTAATAACAAGAGAGAAATGTGTTGAGTATTAAGTAGGTATCTCGCTGGATAATGAGTTGATGATGTCTAGCAATGCAGAGGCGACCTTAAGTATACCATATATTGCATAAAATGCAATATGAGTATAATTATATTGATCTTCAAAGCATTTATGAATATCCGTACATGTTTCATTCCATAGAAATCACTAGTCCGATGTCATCTGGAATACGCAAATTCAATATGGAATAGAGATTGTACATATACAAGTAATGGTCTATAAATTGTTAAAACAAGTTTCTTATGTTTGTTGAGATAGATGTTTCCCAAACTTCAACATCTATAAAGGGCAGTCGCCCTCTTTTTATGATTGCTAATCTTTTTGCGAGAAGAATGTTTTTTACCTGGTTGAACTACATAAATATATACATGTATCGGCCGTCAAAACAGTGTTGTTCATTGCAAGTTTTTAAAAGAGATAAAAGAATTTTATGTCAGTTTTTGCCTGTCGCTATAACCGTCTGGATCCGTACAAGAGGCCTAAGATAATGGGAACTAAATTTTAGAATGTAATTGTTTCTATGAGGCTGATAACAAGAAATTTAAATCTAACCACAGGTATTTTCTGTTCATAAATTAAAATAATAAAAATTGACTGTTATATTTACTGTAATTGTAAACATGTAATTAATGAACAAAATATATTTAAAGATGATATAATGTTTAAAAACATACTAAACATAAATATAACGAAATAATAATTTAATCTAATAATTATGACCTTGATAACATGGTTCCGTTTGATTTCATTTTAATCCACCAGAATACATAAATTTCCTTAAGCACACTGTTAGGACTGGACAGTCATGACTGTTCATACATTTTAATTTATATTTGAATTTTTTACTTCAGTATATATATTTTTTTAACTCCTGACATCAAGTAAGCCGGAAGATTTAGGATTTATCTCAATGTGCTGGTGAGGTGAATTTTAAATTGTTAATTAACATATCAGCGGTACCCTGTTCGAGAAATTAAATTATAATAATTAAAAAGTTTAACATTATACCTAACAACTATTTAATGCTTAATTAAATAATAATTGTTTACAAATATATTTTTCCCCAGCAGCACAACTTTGTAAACTTTTGGAAAAGACAGGATTTTTATATTAAAAGCATCTTTCAATGTAGTTGTGAAATATAGAGTTTATTTTAAAATTAAAAATGAGATAAGAATTTATCTACTAAGAAACTGTTCAAAAACCGGATTCATACATTCACTTTGAAATACGTTGTCAACAAAAGAGTAATAAAGAGAGACTTACACTTTTTGCGAGTTACTTTTTAATTACATAAGTATAAAAATATTAATAAATATAAGCGTAATAATATTCCATCATGAATTCACATTTCGAAATAAAAATACTATAAAGATAACTGTAATACGAATAATAAATTCATATATGCGTGAGAGACATGTCAGCATGTTTTTTTTATTTTATTTATTTATGATATTTTTTATAAATAAAAACAGTTTGTCATAAGAATTCTGTCAGACATTTATTTTCCTCTATTTTAAGATATAAAAAGTCGAATTTATAACGAAATGTTGACGCTTTCGCGATAAATGACGTAACGTGACCTATTTGTACACGGAATATATTTTACCACTATGAGAAATCCATTAATAATACACGTAAGTTTAATAAATATATACAATTAATCAAATATGATTTGTAACAAAATTTTTAAATAACTTTTGGATGTATGAACGTTTAATATTTTTAAATAAGTTTTTTTAATAATAAATGAAATTTATACCGATTTTATTACTTTATTCAGAAGATTTTTTTTTTTTTTTGTAACGCTTATTTTTCTGTTTCTATTTCAATGATCGAATTGAAAAACAAAAATTTAAATCAATTTAAACTAGTACTAGATATGACCGTGATAATAAAAAATAAATGTCAAGAAAGATTTAAAGTTCAGTAGTAACTTCGCCTTTCATCTATTTTCTTTTAGTAGTCTAGTACAATTTATCTTTAACATGTAATACAGTTTTATAGTTTCAAATAAAAACCAATGTTTGCATGACTCTACTATAAAAGGTAAAAACCATTACATTAACAATAAAATTCAGTGAGGTTCATAACAATGATGTTTTTATTAATTTTAATCCAAGTGAATTCAAGTTAGTTAAACCAATCGAATAAAATTGGTAGAAATAAAAACAAAAAATAGTTTCTTGTTTATTTTAAAGCTTTTGTAAATAAATCTATTAAAAAATGTTATCGATTTTATAATTTAAAAATTTTCAGAATACATCCTAATTACAAAACAGAATATTATAGAATACAGTGTATTATTTAATAGATACATAAGTAGTTATTAATTTTATTAAGTTTTCTCCTAAATATTAATTTATAAAAGAAAAATAATTTATTTATTATATATATTGTTTATTACAAAAAAGTAATTATTTCCAATATATCTTTTATTTCTTCAATTTATTGGAATTATATTTAATTACAAACACCTAAGAATTTCTCTTTTTAATATAATTCATCAATTAAAATGAAATTATTTTTGGAGAAAAAAAAAGTTATTTCTTTCTGCCGCATGATGTGGGTGAATGAGGGTTGAAAATGGATTTTCTTTACGTTTTCGTAATATATCTGAAGTTGTGGATGTAAACATTTGATGAGGATTGGTTGAGCCCTTTTTCAGTTCCATTCAATTTAAGGCCAACAAATTTGAGCTCAGCAGTTAAAAAGCGGGTTTGTTATGATGCTGAGAATTGGAAGTTGACGTTATTTTGTCTGTGGTATCTATTATTGCCAATATTTTTCAGCATATTAGGGTAGAGTTACCTAATTAAGGCTTATGATTACTAGGTATGTTTTTTTTATCTAATGTTGACTGTACAATGATGTATTTTTCATATGTGCTTACGAAGTGAATCACGATGTCGAATGAATCGAAATTGGATCCTTCTGTGTAGAGACTACTGATTAATCTAACGTATTTAGTGTGTTATATTCTGAAAATCAGTGCGTTTCTGATTGTGAAATAATAAGATCATGGGAATTAACTTATTAGGCCGTTTCTTAATATAGTATAATATATTATTTTTCAACTGTTGTGATCTTTTAGCCAGACTTGAAATTTGTATCGTATGAAAAATGCCATGTCTGACTTATGGACATATCTGACATGTTTAACTCCTTTAGATCAGGATTCAGGATTCAAACTCAGGACCTCCGGGAGAAAGACATTTTTGTTTCTTATTTATTTCTCAATTCGTTTTCTTTGCAAAATATTGGATTAGAAATGAGTTGATAATTTTTCAAATGGAAACAGATAAATTAACGAAAAGTTGGTTTTCTTGCGCTGAACTGAGCAAGTATTGTTTTCTTATTACTTAATTCATAAATAAAAATAAGAATTCATCGGTAAAATATCGATAAGTTATATCCTAAATAATTTAATTTTGAAATAATGGTATTAATTCTAATAAATAATTGTATCGCAAAAATCATAATAAACAAGTATTCGACTATATAAATCCTATAACTAATTTAACACGTCTTATTCAAGCACATACTTGCAGATTAAAAACTAGATACTGGAACACTTAAAGTATTTTAAAGTTTTAATGTTCTAAGTTTTCAGCTGTAGTGTTTTTTTCCATAAAAACAGTGGTATTTTTCAGTAATTTTTTTATCTTTTCAACATGCAATTTTAATAATGGCCTTTTATATCTTTTAGAAAAAGTTTTATCACAATAAAATAAGCATATACCTTCAATTTCGAGTATTAGAGAAAAGCAGTAACAGTAAATATAAATTTGTATGTAATTTCATAGCTCAAACGCAGATTTAACATTTACAAATCCGATAAATAACTGTAATCAATGATCATATAAGTAATAGGCATTCTTCGGATGTGTTAAAAATAATAAAACGAAGTAGTATAATTAAACGCCAACTCTGTATCTTGGGTTAATTATAACATTTTTTTTGGAGTTCAGAACATAAATTTATCATTCACAATGAAAAAAAGCTGAAAAATTATACAAAGCTTAATTAGCATAAAGATTGGTATTTGCATTCTTTATTTAATTTTTAATGTGATGCACGCGCGCCCGTGTGAGTGTGTTTGCAGCGTAGGTTTAAGTAAAAGTTGAAAATCAATAATTTTCTAATCCCAATCTTATAAAAAAAGTTTCCTAAGGATTTATGAACGGATTGGGTACCCATTGTGTGGTGGCAACCGAGAAATGAAAGCTAAAAGAAAATTCCACTATTTGAATATTAACAAATATTTGGATGATTTTACTTTTAATATTAAACATTTTGTTCAACAAAATTAACAGAAATGTAAGTTTACCATTTTTTCTTCCTACCTCCGAAACCACCGTAAAGGTATATCTTCAGAGGATGAGATGAATGAATTGTAGTGTGTGTGAAAAATGCCATGCCTAACCAGGATTTAAACCCGGGACCTCCGGATGAAAGCTGAGACGCTACCACTCACGAGTGAGTTACCAATTATACAGACAAATTAACTAAATAAACCGATGTTACAATGTTTGATTTTAAAATAGATTCATACAAATTATAAAATTAATTTTTATTCATAAAAAAATCTGACAACACAGTTGTAGTTTGTAGTTGGAGTTGTAGTATAACTTTGGTTTTTCTGATGCATGGCTTACATACACACAAAACTTCATTTTAAAATATATATTATTTTTTTTAAATATAATATTTTAGTTCGTTTAAATGAATAATTCTAACTGAATTATGCAGGCATACCGTATTTAATTAGCGTGGGAATGACAGAAGTAGCGGCGATGGTCGGCATTAACTAAACTAATGATTTTTACAACGTGCATAACAAATTTCGCTTGTATGGTCGGCGTACTGGTGTAGCCGCGAGACTAAACTTAGGAGTATCGAATTCAACCAGGCGAATGAGTTCGAGACCCAGTCAGACCAAGCAATATTTTATTACACTTTTAAATACTATTCATTTATTTAGTTCTACGACCCATCTCTTACGTCACAACACAGAAAAAAACTACAACAGCATTTTTGGAGCGGGGGAGCTATTTTGCAACATATATTTTTGGAAATATAGTTATTTTTTAATTGTTAACAAATGACCCTAAAAATAATATGACGTTAATTAAGCGAAATCTTGAGATATTGAAGGTGAACTTGCTTTACAGCTTCACTCTCTTGACCTTTTTATGATGAAAATCTAATGGCATCAATTCCCCAAATATAAAAGTAATCTACCAACTTTCGTCAAAATCGGTGCCGGTTTTTGAAGATTAAGATGATTTAGATACCAATACCAAATACCCACACGTACATACGAACATTAACATTCAGAAAATTTCCATCCGGTTTTTTAGGTTTCTTAGTTGTCAAAACGTCAAGATCCACCGCAAATGCCCAAATTGCACCGAAAAAAATACTAGTACTTTCCCTTCTACAGCTATACCTCTGCTATAGTGCTATCTAGACAGGAAAGTAACAGACACATAGAAAGTATGCAAAGTTTTTTTTTTTTTTAACCTACCCAATAGTTTTTATTACGACGATTTAAGAGAAAATCGGCTTTCCTGGAGGTATATCGAAAAATAGAGTTTTAATAAGTAAAATAAATTCAGTGGTTTTTAATATAAAATTAAGAGCTTACAGAGATAATCGACGAAAATTTATCAAATATAGCAAAAGAACCTCAGTTCTACAAAGCAGCAGAATTGGAGAAAGTATCTAAGAAAATGGTCCATTTTTTTGGGAATGATAAAAATAAAATAAAATCCAACGAAAGGAACGAATTAATAAATTTTACAATTTAATTGTAATCTAGGGTTTTTAGAGAAAATTAGTAGTGGAATTTTGATTCATTAAAAATATCAAAAGCCCGAAATATCGATTATAGCCAAGCACTGCCTTTGGAAACTATTTACAAAATTGTTTAGTACAAACGACAGTTTTAAAAAAATAAATCGTACGTACAGAATTTACGCAGGTGGTAAACTTATTTTATCAATAAGGAAGGAAAAAATTTGTTGTTGAACGATAATAATAGATCACCAAAATCTTATTAAAAAAGAAAAAAGAATTATAGAAAATCTTATTAAAATGTAAAAACTAAATCACTCTTATAAATTAAAAAAATAAATTAAAAAATTACCAATTATTAATTAATTTTTCCTTTCTTTATCTTTTTTACTTATTTTCTTATATACATTATTTTATAATTTTGATTTACATTTTATTTCAATAACCGTTTTGTATAACTCATTATTTTTAAACATGAAACTCTTAAGTCCCGTTTTATAATTAAGAAAATTCATTTTTTTAATAAAGTACATTCAGTATTCGATGATAAATCAAATTGTAGACTTGATGAATCGCTTTGTTTAGAAAAAAAAAACTCCTAGTTGAAAAGTATTATGGTTTTTAAAAATAAAATTATATTATTTTCGAATATTGAACTAAATTTTACAATATTAACTTCAATAATAACAATAATGATGAAAGTAACGCTAAATAATTTCATTAAATATATTTAATCATCAATATTTGGCGATACTGTTGATTAGGTTAGCCTAGTGCTTTACAGTGTGGCTTGATTATATGCAACTTAAGAATATATGTTTTTTGTTGTGTACTCATTTAACACACCATCGTGTTTCTTTACGTATAAAAGTATGAAATAAGATAATATGAATTTTTTGTAGTAATTTTAAAGTGAATTTTCTACATCTCTGATCTGGCTTTCGAAGAGATGAAATTGAAATTCCTGAACATAGACTTGAAATAATACGTCTAAAACGCAGGCAAGATACGTCTAATACGAGGCAAGAAAAGCTCTGTATATTTGGTCATTATTTAAAATTGAAAGTTAAAGTTCTGTATTTGATTGTAATTTAATAATAATAAAATATTTTCTATTTTTAGATATTAAATTAAATCATTTCTTTTAGTAGTTAATAAAATTATCACTTTATAATTACCTATCATACTCTACAGAAAAAATAAATAGATAAGAGTAGTTCTAAGTTTTAGAAACAAAAATAACAAACCATCGCCTTCTTACTGTAAAGATTTTCTTTCTGTAAAATTTATTTTATTTTATTTTTAACCGTCTCTTTATTTTTAATATAATAACTGATAGTCAATTATCCTTTCATTTACTGACAATAATATTAATTCTATAATTTTAAGAGAATTACAATAAGATCAAAATAATTAATAATTCTTAGGATCAATAGTCCTACTGAAAGTACTGCCATAAAATATTTTACTACTTAAAGGAATCACCATGTTGATTTCCGAATATAATTCCAGATTAGCAAAGATGGAATAAGTTTAACAGGAAAAACTTTTAATAAAAACTAAAAAAAAAAAAAACGATGTCAAATTTTTGTTAAAAGAAAAATAACTGCAGTTTCAATTTTAAATATTTACCGAATTATAATATAAAACATTCGAACTAAACTGTAATATTTTCAACATTTATACATTCATGTAAAATTATAAGAAATGATTATAGTAGGAAAAAATATTTATCTTTTTCAAAACTTTAAAAAAAACTTATTTGTATGAAAAATCTTTAGTTAGCAGTTTAGTATTTTAAAAGTACAACAGTTTTTATTAGCAGCCAATTTTATAACATGGGTATTACTAGAAACCACTTAGTAGTGGTTTCGATTCATCATTACAAGAAGATAAATGTACTTCAAAATGTATTTTGAATAAAAAACTTAGCGAGATACGATAAAAGGCTAAGATTCTAAACTAATACTAGTAAGTATTAGTTTAGTTTATAGAAAAATAGAGTACATCAAAAGTTATAAAGTAATTTATACCGAGACCATAAAATTATTAATGAATTGATTACTAAGTATTACTGAAGAATTGTTTAATTTAAGGATTTCATTCACCAAAAAAGTAATCTGTCTAAAGACCAACTGAAAAATAAGAAAGAGATCCTTAAAATAATTTATCAAGCAAACTAGAGTTCAATTACATTGAATTTTAGGTAAGAGGAAAGACTGAAGTAATTCTTAAAATTTGATGAACAATTAAAAAAATTAAGTTTCATTTTAAATCAAAAAAAAAAAAAGAAGCTTTACACTAAACAGTTTAAGAATTTATATATTATGGATCCTAGGATAAAAAGAGTTAAAAGTCATGAAAAGATACTCAGTACTCAGAATATTCAATAACTAAAAAAAGCATAAACATTATAAGAGGTAGAAAAATTATTATAATACATAAAATAAATAAATATTAATGATTTAATAAAAACAAAGAATTTGTAAGTTAAACTTTGAATACTATTAGTGAAATCCCTCAAATCAATCCGTTTTTAAAAATTATTACTATAAATAAAAAATAATTTTGGGTAGTTTCTGTTGTAAATATCAGAAACAAGTGATTTAATAATCAATAAAAAAAAATTATTTTATTTTATAAACTTTCCAATGTCTTGTTTTAAAAATTTAAAAAGTTCACTTTCTATCAACATCTAATACAGTCAGCCTACTAGAAAATCCCCTAAATTAGAAAAGCTATTACCAGAAATACGAAGTTGTATTAATTCGTTACTAGAAGGTTAAATAAATTTGAAAATAAATATTGAGTATAATTACCATAAAAGGAATGAAAGTATTAATTATAAAAATTTAAAAAAAAATATTATATCCATTATTATTATAAATTTATATTTATTTAATCTCTTGTATATCTTTTTATAGTAATTAAAAAGAAACATAATATATTTAAGGATTGTAACCGGTAAATTGCGATGATGAACTACGTAAACTACGTATGATTAAAGTTGTTAGTATTGTCTGATAAAAGAAAAAGTTATATACTCGTACTTAAAACTGCAGACGATTATTAAATTGTAAAACTTACCCGTAATTTTTTGAAATAATAGAGACTAATTAAATGAACTTTTTATAACTTTGAGGAAAACAAGAATATTTTTTCTAGATCTTTTTAAAATATTTTTTTTTTCACATGAAACAGCGGGCATCAATAGTTACTATCATTAGCCCGATGGCCGATGGATGTTGGTAGCGTATGAAAAGATGCCATGTCTGACCGGGATTTGAATCGGAAAGTAGTTTTAGTAGTTTAAAATTATTAAAAATATTTTAAAATTAAAAGGATATGGTTATTTATTATTAAACAAAGAATGACATAAATTTATTACAAAAAAAAAATTCCTTTCTCCTTGTATCGTATTATGACCTCCTATGATTTAAAGACGTGACGTATTTGAACCCAAATATTTATTTACGAGCGCGCTCGCGTGTGTGTGTGTGTGTGTTTTTACACTATCAACTCACTAGTATTTAAGAATAATTTACCTACTTATTTATGTATTATAATCGAGTTATATTTTAATAACATTATTAGATAAATGTATACCATAGATTTTACTTTCTTGTATATTAAATTGCGAACATGAAAACGTTTAGTAACAGAGTATATACACATACGTTTAATAACAGTAATAATAATAGATAATACACGGTTTTCCTCCAGCAATCACGCATAAATGATATTAAAGTGTGAAACTAACATATAATTATTATCATTATTATTTTATTACAATTATATATTATTATTTAATTTCATTTAATTATTATTTAAATATCAGAACTGTATAAAAACATTTTAATTACAAGAAACTGCCACCTTCTTTAACAACTTAACGAGTCTAATTTAAAATTAAATTATTTAATCAATAATATTTTTGGGTATAATTTTTAAAAATTAAAAAAAAAAATTCAATGTAAATGATCTTTTATCAAAATAAATTAATGATAATAGTCCTCAAATAAATTATAAACGAACTGATTTTAGTAGATCCCGAAGTTTATAATTCGGGATCTACTAAAACCAGTTCATTGAATATAATTCAGGTTAATTAACTGCTGTATGCAGTCAATTAACTTCATGTTGTTGGGATTGTTTAACGAGTAATTGCATAGAAATAGATATTACTATAACATTACATAAAAATGAACATTTAATAATAACCCAAAATTATTAACTTCAGGATGTTACATTGAGATTGGAATACTACGGAAATCATATTAAGAAAAAATATTTAAAGAAAATATCTGATCCTTTAATATTTAAAATATTTTCAAATTCAAAAAGAATTATTCATATTTATAAATATCCTTTACATTTACTTAATTTAAAAAAAAAATAAAATCGAAATTAATTTGACAGTAGTTTATAACTGATAAAAATTCAGAAGTTAAATTGCTACGAAAAATTATATAACACAAGGTTAAATATTTATTTCCATAAGAAACAAAAAACAAGTTACATTTTAAAAATAAATCACAGTTTTATTAAATATAATATAAAAAATAAATTTAATTTTATATTATTTTTTTCAAATAAAAAAATAATAATAGAGAATAAGTTTTTTTTTTTTTCCGTTAATCGAGAAGGAAAAGATAAATAATTTTATGTTTTGGAAATATTAGGAATAATTAGGAATATTAGCTGGAATATTAAGTTTCGGAAATACGTTTCTATTAATCGTGAATAACAGAAATAGGTTTGAACGTGTTGATAACACGTTCTTTAAGAGATTGTTTAAACTTGTCTAAGATTATTTATTACTTAAAATAGTATATTTTTAATTTGTTTTTTATACAATAATGAAAAAATAAAGAAATAAAAAAATTTATTTCAATTACTGATTATTTCCATAATTACCTAAATATTTCATACAACAGAAATTCTACTCTTAAAGAAATTAATAATAAATAATATATGTAAAGAGAAAATTACGGAATAAAAGTAAAAATAAATTCAGCAAAAAGCGAAAATAAAGAGAAAATCCGGCTACTAACCTGAATTAGTAGTCTTTGTTGAAATGAGTTTAAATTTGTTTATTGATCGGTACAATTAAAAGGAATGCAGCAAATAAATTTTTATTTTACAGTTAAATATAAAAGCAGTAATGAAATAAAAAATTTTAAATGGTGAAGATAAAGAAAATTTATTTAAAATAATAGCTGAAGCGCGTAAAATAGAAAGAGCAATCAAAAATGTGCAGTTTTTTTTTTTGTTCTTGTGTAAAGAACATTTATAATGTGCTTTAAATGCTGAAGTGCCGAAATGCTATTTCATCAAACGATATTAAATTAAAAAAAAGGAAAAACCTTAAAAATTGTTTTCTTGAAATATTTTTATATTACCGACACAAAAGAAAAAAAAGATTGTCTAATAATAAATTCTTTAATAACAAAAAAAACAATTTTAAAAAGAGTTAGTTTTATGGATGAAAATTTAACTTTAAATACTACTTTACTTATTTTAATCGCTCACTATTTTGAGATAAAAATAAAATTGAAAACATATTTTTAGACATAAAATTCTTCTTTTTTTTAAAAAATTACATTATTAATAAAATATATAAAATTCTTATTTATTCAATTGAACACATTTAGATGTGCGCAAAGACATATACAAGTACCCGCAAATTAGAGAAAAAACCAATCCACAGTAAAAATGTAGGACACTGAAAAAAAAAAAAAAAATTTAATTTGTTTCCCACCTTGACTGCTGGCGGTGCAGAGCCAAAACATGAAGAAAACTAGTACTTTCATCCAGTCCTTAAATCTTAGTGTCATCCCGTAATCACATTCCATCACTTAACACTGCCACAACACATCATAAATATATACATACAAATATATATACATAGAAATCATTAATAATTTTATTTAACACGTAATCATTAGTAATTCTTTATTATTTATTTTTAAATAAACTACATCACAACACCATTTTTACTAATTTATAACATAACTGATACACTAAATCTGTTTTTTATTCTATTTTTGTCTCTATCAAACATTTAACAATTCCACATTCTTCACCATAACTTTTTTAAAAGAAAAATTTTTATTTAACACTGTCACAACTATATCATACTTTTAACAGTATCATTAAAACTTATTAGATAACACAGGTTTTTTTTCTTATTATTACAGATTTCTAGTTTTATTTTTATAATCAAAAATTTTGTTTAGTTATATCTCTTATTTTACATTCCGCATATATTTAGACGGCTCTTCGCCGTCAGTAAGATATAGGCTCGGTCAGCCCATGGACTTAGATTTACTGCCGGGTGCACACGTACCGTACTGGGGTGCGCCGCTCAGCGAACTGCCACCCCTCAACCCGTACCGTGCCGCTACCGCCGTCACCACCGCTATCCCAGCGCACGCGCGTCCGTATACACTGACTCAATACTATTTTAAAAGCCAATAAGTGTTTTGAAACACAACGTTGTGGTCACAGATTAATTGCTTATTCATGGTAGTTTCCACCTATTTTACAGAAAGGATTCTATTAAAATTGTACCATAACAATCTGAGTACTTATATTTACATTTCAAACGATTCCGAAATATTAAAATTCAATCAATTTCCTATTTTATTAAAATTTCGCTGTATTATGACAAAGTTGGATTGAAAATTTTACTACAAAATTCAGGACTTCAATCCTAGCTTTGCATTTTAATATCTAACATATTGTCAGACATATTTTCTGTTACTAATCTCTGTGGTTTGATGCATATGAAGTGAACTACATTCCTTTCTAATCTGTACAAATTTTGCAACCGAAATATTCTTTTTTTATACTTCTTTATAATCAGTTCGTGAATTTTTACCTCTGTCTATTTCCCATAGTTTGACATGTTATATCCCATTTTATTATTTCTTTCTATACTCTTTCCTAATAACTGCATACTAATGTCGGTGAACCTGAAAGTTTTTCCTAAATTTATAATTACTACATTAACTTCTTATTACTAGCAGAAAAATAAAATTTTAAATATATAAAAACATTTTTTTCTAAGATAACTTTTATTTAAATAACATAACTATAAATTAAATTTTTTGTTGCATTATAAAATAAAAAAACAAAAATAACTCGGCGTACATCTCCATCTAGCGAGAAGAATAATGTTATTTCTTGAGCGTCTTTCAGTTGGATTTGTTTCAGAACTTCTTCATTTAAATAATTCCATTAAAGTTCTCATCATCATTTCCACTCCGGTTTAGGTTGCAGCCGTATTCCGTCTTCCAACGTTACCTGGGATACCTTCTTGACCTTTTTCTAACTGGTGTCTAGTTTAAGACTTGTTTGGTTATTCTATTGTATTTCCTGTATTCTTAACAAAAAAGAAAAAATGTTTTTTTTTCAAAACCAACATTGAACTGAGAGAAGCTGTGTAATCTTTTTGAATACCTTCGTTTCTAAATTTATCCAGACGAGATTCATCTTTGACGCTCCACAGAAAAGATATCTCGGCATTCTGTATGGGCCTCTTTTTAGTTGTAAATCCAGGTTTCGCGACCGTACAAAAGAATTCACAAAGTTTTATTCCAATTATTAAAGTTAATTTTTCTCCAAATAAATACTGTCATTGAAGGTAGTGTATTATTTCATGATAGTAAGATTTAAATCAATTTGTTGATTTTCACTATATTCGGTATAAAGCTGCTTGACAAAGTAAAATTTAAAGAACTTGAGGAACAATGAAATAATTGCTCCTATTTTAAAAATGGGAAAAATAATACGTACTGTAAACAAAGTTCGTGGTCACATTTAAGACTAAACATAATCTGAATTTCGATAGGCTTGTCCTACTGGACGTACTGTTTTGTTGTAGTTTACTCTTTAACAGCTTATTGTTGAAACATTAAGAAAGTTTGTTCACTTTCCATGATTAGTCTGGATTGAAATGTCAATTATTTTTAAGAAATGGATAAATTTTTTTGAAAATTACTTCCTTTTTTCTCTCGTTAGGTGATCAATGAAAATTCGGTTACGCAACAAATAGATTTTCTTGTTTCAAATATCGCTTAAAAAAGGAGGATGGTAATTATCATGGCAATTTTAATTTTGTTGTGTCCTGAGTCAGTCAGCGCCGAGGTAGGAAGCTCCATTGTCAGCTGGTGAGAAATCGCGTCTTTCAGTGGTTTTTTCGTCTATATCTTGTTTTTTTGTTATTAATATTATTAAACTAAGTGTTGTGAATGAACCTGTGCGTAGTCAGCGAAATCCGCAGCGATTTCGCTGAAATATTAGTGATTTAAAAGTCGTACTATACACGAACTTACAAGGTTAGTTATAGGTTATAATTTTAATAAACTCAGTGATATTTATTACTATGAACTATATTTAGTATTGCTATAACAATCTTGGTTACTAATTCTTGCTATTATGTGTCTAGTTTATAAGAATAAGTCAACAACGTGGTTAACCTATAAACGCCACGTGCTTTTAAGCGCCAAGATCAGTTCCGGCCAGTATCGATAGCGGGGCAGAGACCGCTGTTGAGGCCGTAACTATAGACTACGAAATTGAAGCCAAGTGCTGCCAACCTCATAAACAATAAGACCGGGCTATTTAAAAGATAGGACTTAGGAAAATTTTCTAGTTCTTTAGTTCTAGTTTTTATATTATATATTATTTTATATATATATATATACTTTTTTTTTCTATCCCAAAACCGGCGGAAATTTTTCCAACTTTTTTCCTGACTTAAGAAAATTATAGAGATGGAGCAGGCAAGCCAGTCCTCCTCACCAGATGTTAAAATATTCCAGGCAACAAGTAACAGCAATGTTGACCCGATCGACGAGATGTACAGGGCCTCCAGAAACAGGGAACCCCTGAAATCTAACCGGATGTGACGGGAATGACAGAATGCAAACTCAGAAAGGAGAGAGGTGCAAAAAGACGCAGAAAGTTGAGCAACGGCTCTGACACCAGCGAGGGGGACGTTCCGGACGGTCTACTCAAAGCTATAGCTACCCTACCCTTGCCGAGACCTGCAAGAAGTACAAAACGATTAAGCATATCCGAGTAGCGGTGGACAACGTGACAAAAATGGCTAAGGAGTCAAAACATACACCCCAGCCAGAACAAACAGACCGAAAGAAGAGAAACGTACTCGCAGACTGAGGACACGAAGACCACAGATGTGACTACATAGTTGGAAACAGGCTCCTTGTTTTGTATGAAAGGAGTATTGAAAAGAAAGTGGCCGGCACAGGCCTTCAAGAGAACAAAGTTAGTTGCGGATCTACCGCCCCCGGAAGAAAAAGCCGGAAAAATTTATGTGCTGGACTCAAAGTACAAGGACAAGGAGACGACTTTGTCACACCTAAAGAAGACTGCTCTTGGCTTGATGAACTGGCTACAGGGTTCGGAAATTCCTCCGGGCTATGCAGAAAAGGATATAGTTGGAGTGGCTATACTTGGACCGAAAAACAGACAAAAAACGGCAGGCGATAACTATGCCGTCTTCACAGATGGAACCACACCAGTACATTCTGGAGGGACTCAGCAAGGTAGTAGACACACACAAGGAAAAAATAATGATAGTTGTGACGCAGATGCACATGGTGGATATCACCCGGAAAACACTCCAGTGTTTTCCGTGCGCAGTGTTGCGTGCCCAGTATGGAGTACTGGGCACGCAACAACGACCACGATGTCAGGATATATGCAGTGGGACAGACAGCAAGACAAGCACTCCAAACCAATGCCTCAACTGTCGTCTTGACGCAGCAGGGTGCTACATATGCCGATCTACTCAGAAAGACATCCGTTGGAAAAGACCTGGCCGACAACATCCTGTCGGTGAAAAGAGGGAAAGATGACGCAGTTGAGGTAAGGGTTAAGGAAAGCTCCACGACCCTATCAAGCCTAAAGCTACGACTGCAGACAGCCGCGCCAGACGTTAAGTTCACCGATAAAGGAAAGTCAAGTCGGTTTTACACATCAAGGGAATGGACATGGAGGTCCAAAGAAAAGAGTTGGCAGAGGCCATACAAAAAGTGATTGGACAGGAGACTGAGATTAAGATCACGTCGATGCGACCAGCATACCGCTGTACACAGAATGCGTCAGTTGTATTGCCACTCAAAGAAGCACAAAAACTTGCTGACAAGGGAAGCATCCTAGTAGGCTGGCAGTTGTGTAGTGCCGAGATCAGGCAGCACGAATAGTCCTGTGTCTGCTGCTGGGATCAAGGCCATGTCGCAGCGACATGCAAGGGCCCCGACAAGACGAGATGCTGTTACAACTGCGGGGAGACAGGACACCAGCGGATAGCCTGCACTGCTCCGACAAAGTGCCTCAGCTGCGGTAAGGGACACCGCAACGGAAGCAGGAACTGCACCAAATAATGGTTCAGTTCCTGCAACTGAATGCAAACAAAAGCGCACCAGTGCAGGACCTCGTGTGGGGAAGGGCTGTCAGGGATAAGAGAGACATCATACTGATAGCAGAGCCCAACTAGCGGTTAACAAAATCAAACCACTGGTTGGCCGACGCAACCGGCAATGCGGCGATTTGCTTGGTGTCGGGTGACATCGTGGTTGGTGGAGTCGTCCTGGGGGAGAGATTTGTGGCCATGAACTTGACGGAGTTCGCGGTCATCAGCGCGTACGTATCCCCTAACTGTGGTATGGTAGCATTCTTGGAGTACCTGCAGAAACTAGAACAATGCATACGCGGCTTCAGGAAACCGGTCATCCTGGCCGGCGACCTGAATGCAGAATGCCAAGAATTGGCTGGTCGACGATCCACAGCTAGGGGCTACGAATTAGCTGCCTTGCTGTCTTCATTGGGAATGGTGGTGATAAATACTCCACTAGAAGCAACGTACACCGGTCGACGAGAGGGGTCAGTGCTGGATATCACTGCCGTATCAGAAGAATTCATACATTGAATTGACTCATGGAGAATATCACAAGAGGAATACGGCAGTGACCACCTGGCCATAGAGTTTGCAACCACTATCGGAAGAATGAGACAGCGGGGAGGCCCACCCAGATGGTAGCCCAGTGACTCCGTAGCAGACAGACTAGTGGATCAAGTTGTGGACTTGATGGGGCATGAGCAGCCGTTCAGCCTGTCGCGTCTGACGGCAGCCCTTGAAGAGAAATGCCAGTTAGAATCCATGAGGAGGAATCGAAACCGCCGTAAAGTATATTGGTGGTCAAACGAAATTGCAGACTTACGACGAACCACGCTGAGAAAACGATGGGAAATGATGAGGGCCCTCCAAAGAAGCCTCGATAACCTGGCTGAACTGGAAGAAGACTTCAAGAAAGCTAGGAGAGAGATGGAACTGGCCACTAAAACGGCCAAGAAATCAGCAGGAAACATTGATTGCCGAACTGGATTCTGACCCCTGGGGAAAAGCCTACCAGATTGTCACAAAGCGATTTGGAAGGC